>PVHX01000840.1:0-248980 GCA_004024805.1 Geosciurus inauris | reverse complement strand
AGGTATTCAACCTATAGTTATTTACAGTTCAACCGTGACAGTGCCTCCTATGTCCCCTTGCAGTTCCTGGAACTTTAGGTAACTGGCCAGGGGGTCTGGCAGCCTGTGGTTTTGCACCCCCATCCGTGAGAAGCAAGCATAGCAAAGCATTAATCACAGAAGCACAAAGAGCAGGTTAGCAGATATGTGCAGGACTGAGCCAGAGTGACTCCATCTTGAGTTGGGATTTTACAGCAAATTTCTAAACACATATGAATTGCCAAGATTGAAGCAGGAAGATATAGAAAACCTAAACAGACCAATATCAAGTAATGAAATCAAAACAGCAATTAAAAGCCTACCAACATGGAAGGAGATGGACATTATTACCCTGTATGCATGTATGGTTATACTACCCATGTGATTCTGCACCATGTACAGTCAGAGGAATGACAAGTTGTGCTCTATTTGTGTACAATGTGTCAAAATGAATTCTACTGTAATGTATAAGCAAATAGAACAATTTTTTTTAAAAAAAGCCTACCAACAAAGAAAAGCCCAGGACCAGACAGATTCTCAACTGAGTTCTACCAGACCTTTAAAGAATAACTAACACCCGTCTTTCTCAAAATATTCCATGAAAGGGAAGGAACACTCCCAAATACTTTCTATGAAGACAGTATCACCCTGATACCAAAACCAGACAAGACACATCAAGGAAAGAAAAACCACAGACCAATATCCCTGATGAACACAGAAACAAAATATTTAATAAAATATTAGCAAAATACATTCAAAAACACATCAAGAAGATAATACACTGACAAAATAGGGCTCATCCTAGGGAAGTAAGCTTGGTTCAACATAGGTAAATCCCATACATGACATTACCCTAAATGTAATTCACCCTGTAAACAGAATTAAGAATGAGAACCTTATGATCATCTCGATAGATGCAGAAATGGCCTTTGATAAAATCTAGCCCCACTTTATGTTAAAACTGCTGGAGAGACCAGGGATTGAAGGAAGTTACCTCAGCATTATAAAAGCTATATATGACAAACTGAAAGCCAATATCAGATTGCTTGCATGAAATAAGTAGCAAGACATGGATGTCCACTGTCACCACTTTTATTCCATATAGTTCTCAAAACTCTAGCTGGAGCAATCAGGCAATAAAAGGAAATTAAGGTGACACAAATAGAAAAATAGTAAGTCAAACTATCTCTCTTTGCTGATGATATGATAACTATGTCTAGGAGACCCCCAAAATAATACTGCCAGATGACTCCTAGAGCTGATAAATGAATTTAGCAAAGTAGCAAGATGTAAGATCAACACTCATACATCAATAGCTTTTCTATACTCCCACAGCAACTCAGCTGCGAAAGAAATTGGGAAACCAATCCCCTTCACAATATCCTCAAAAAATTTAAAACATCTGAGAATTAATCTAACCAAGGAAGTGAAAGATCTCTACAATGAAAACTTTAGAATACTGAATAGAGAAATTGATGAAGACCTCAGAAGATGGAAAAAACTCCCATGTTCTTGGATAGGCAGAATTAATATTGTCAAAATGGCCATCTACCAAAAGCAATATACAGATTCAATGCAATATCCATTAAAATGCTGATGACATTCTTCACAGAACTAGCAAAAGCATCCTTAAATTCATTTGGAAGAATAAGAGACCCAGAATAGTCAAAGCAATTCTGAATAAAATAAGTGATGCAGGAGACATCACAATACCTGATCTCAAACTATACTACAGATATACAGTAGCAAAAATAGCATGGTATTTACATCAGAGTAGACATGAAGATGAAGGAAATTTAATAGAAGACACAGAAACAAATCCACATACTTACAGGCATTTGATACTTGAAAAAGATGCCAAAAGGATTTGGTGGAGAAAACATAGTCTTTTAAACAAATGGTGCTGGGAAAAACTGGATATCTATATGTAGAAGAATTCAATTAGATTCCTATCTTTCTCCCTACACAAGAGTCAAATATCAAAATGGATCAAAGATTTAGGAATTGGACCAGAAACTTTGCAACTGCTAGAAGAAAACACAGGCTCGACAGTCTATTATATATGTGCAGGCATTGGCTTCCTCAACAAGACTTCTAAAGCTGAAGAAATAAATCCAAATATTAATATGTGAAATGACATCATCCTAAAAATCTTTTGCAACACAAAGGAAACTATTAAGAGAGTGAATAGAGAGCCAATGGAATGGGAACAATTTTTTTTTGCCAACTACACCTCTGACAGAGGATTAATATCCTGAATAAATAAAGAAGTAAAAAAAAAAATCAATGCCAGAAACCAAATAACCCAATCAATATATGGACAAAAGAATTAAACAGAAATTTATGAAAAAAAGAAACCCAAATGATCAAGAAATACAGGAAAAATATTCTGTATCTGTAGCAATCAGAGAAATGTGAATCTGAACCACACTAAGATTTTATTTCACTACAGTCAGAACAGCAATTATTAAGAATAGAAATAATAATGAATGCTGGAGAGGATGTGTAGGAAAAAAATGTATGCGCATACATTGTTGGTGGGACTGCAAATTAATACAAACACTTTGGAAAGCAGTGTAGAGATTCCTCAAAACAACAACAACAACAAAAATCTAGGAATGGAACCACCATATGACCAAGCTCAATATACCACTCTTCAGTATATATCCAAAGAACAAAAATCAGCATGCTCTAATGATACAGCCACTATAATACTTATGGTAGTAGTATAAATCTCAATAGCCAAATTATGAAATCAGCCCAGACAGATGCTTATCAATAAATGAATGGATCAAGAAATTGTGTTAAATATACACAATGGAATTTTACTCAGCCATAGAGAAGAATGAAATGATGTTGTTTGCTGCTAAATAGATGGAATTGGAAAGCATCGTGCTAAGTGAAATAAGCCAGACTCAGAAAATCAAGGTTCAAGTGTTTTCTCTCATATGTGGAAGTTAAGGCTAAATGAGGGCGGGGGGAGTCAGTGAAGGAGGGGATCAGAGATCATGAAGATACAGGGAAGATCAGTGCCATAGAGGAAGGAGAAGAAGGAGGGAGGAAAAAAGGAAAAGGGAAAGAAATATGGAATATTTCTAACTTATCATGCTACATACACATATAAATGTACCAAAGGGAATGTCTCTTTTATGTATAGGTGAAAAGTACCAATTAAAAATAAATAAATAGGCTGGGCATGGTGGCGCATGCCTGTAATCCCAGTGATTTGGAAGGCTGAAGCAGGATGATCGCTAGGTCAAAGCCAGCCTCAGCAACTCAGTGAGACCTGAGGCAACTCGGTGAGACCCTGTCTCTAAATAAAATATAATAAAGGGCTGAAGATGTGGCTAGGTGGTTAAGCACCTCAGAAATTCAATCGATGGCACCAAAAATTAAAAATAAATAAATAAATAATAAATAGCAGACTGAAAGAAAAATTAGAGTAGAGGAGGGAATAAAGGGGGAGGGAATATCTAAAGGGAGGAGAAATGGGGATTGAAATCAATTTTCTTGCATGTGTAATTTCATCACAAGGAACTCAAATAATATGTATAATTATAATGCTCTAATAAAAAATTAAAAAAAAAAACACAAAAGAGTATTATAGTCAGACCTACAGGAAAAATAGCAAACTCAGTACAGGAAAATAAGTTTCCTTAATTTTTTAAAAAATATTCTTTTAGTTGTAGGTGGACACGATGTCTTTATTTTATTTATTTATTTTTATGCGGTGCTGAGGATCCAACCCAGTGCCTCATGCGCGAGAGGCAAGCGCTCTACCGCTGAGCCACAACCCCCGCCCCTAGGTTTCCTTATCGAGAGAGTTCTCAGAGGCTACTATTCTATGGAATCAACACTTCTTATTCACCTCCTCTGCCAATTTTGTGATGATATAGTGACCTAGGATGACTGGAAAGTCATGGTCTCTGAGCTCATGGAGCTTTCGGTCCATGCAACATGGATTGTGGTCTTCCAAGAGAGAAGCTGTTTGCAGGCCTTCCCAAACTTACTTAAGAACAGAACTTTTTTTCCCCCCAGCAGAGCATCTCACAGAAATATACTTGAGAAATGCTTGCTAGTCCTATCTGGAGGACTCAATCGTAAACATCTCCCAAACACTCAGATTGAGTTTTGTGGAAAAGTACTTTTAAAAATGCCAGAGGAGCCCTTGTCTCCTAGAGGACAAACCAGATGCCATATGGTAGGCCAGCCTTTTGAATCACATGGAGAAACAGCGACATTAAGAGACCATATGCACGTAGAGCAAGGAGAGCTGGCTCACTCACTCTGGGCTGGGCTTGACAGCTGCAGGGGGGGATCTCAGAATGAGCATGAGAAAGTCACATTTTCCCTCATCCCAATTCTGGAGACAGACCAGTTCATCTTTCTCAAGTAATTTAAACCTCATGCCAATTACACAATAATTGGGTCTGGTGTTGGTGTCTATTTTGATGCGATTTTAATTGAAAGAAAGGCATCACTCCAGGTGTGAGACTAAAGACACCCATCTCTTCATGCAGAAAACAAATGCGTATTCTGGGAGTTGTTGGCTCTGAGAGTCTTGTGTGTGCATGCCTGTAAAACTAAAGACAACTTTCTTTTATCCTCTGGCCAGCTCCAAACCCAGATCTTCTCTGAAGTTCTCATCCAGAAAAACAAATATGAACTTGGCATTGCTCAAATAACTGAAGACAGTGTGCCCCTTGATGGGGGAGAGCAGTGGAGACAGCCTCTTGAATCTATTATTTTAGATTCATTAATGTTCATCATGCTTGATACTGGATTTGAATAGAAAGTCTTTCTTTCATTTTTCTTTCCTAAAATGCTGCAGAGAATAGTTAGGAGATTTGCAGATATTGAGAAAAGCAGAGACCAGAGACAGCTTGTCTTTCACTTTAGTTTTGCAGAGTTTTCCCTTCTGACAAATTAGTTTACTTTCAAGAACTCTACTTGTAGATTCTTGTGATTCACACTATATTGAGTTATGGGTATTGTGTTGTGATTTTATTTGGAAGGATGCTTGTTTCAGTTAAAGGCATAAAAAGAAGCTTTCTAAGTACATCAAAAGGAGTTAGAATGCTAATTAAATTGTTTAATTTTGTTAGTGACAAATGTTTCCTATGAGTCATCTTTCCTTTGGTGACAATGCCTTCCTGAGTTAGTCAAGTCAAAGATTAAATCCACCTGCTCTGGGTCCGGATTTCAAATCCACTTTGAAGGGAAGGAGCATTATCAGATAACATAATGGGAGAAATCAGGTGAGAACACATAGATAAGAAAATAATATTGAGTCAGAACTCTTACATATATGTCAGGCTGATGTGGGTCTTGGCTTGTCATTGAGGGTAAACAATGAAATTTGTTGATCCTCCAACTTTCTTTCTTTCTTTTTTTTTTTTGGTACCAGGGATTGAACTCAGGGGCACTGGACCACTGAGGCAATCCCCAGTCCTATTTTGTGTTTTATGTAGAGACAGGGTCTCCCTGAGTTGCTTAGCGCCTCCCCCTTGCTGAGGCTGGCTTTGAACTCTCGATCCTCCTGTCTCAGCCTCCCAAAGTGCTGGGATTACCCTCCAACTTTCTTACCTCATTGAGTGCCCAGTAAATTCTGCACCTTGTTTTTCAAAAATAACCTTGGTTCCATGAATACAAAAACAAAGCTATTTTTTTTTTTACCAAAAAGTGCTGCACATTTCAAATTGGACCTGAAACATGGATCTGGAAAATTTGGAGCTAGACTTGCTCTCTTCTCTCTGAGAGCTTAGGACTTCGTTTATGTCTGCATATCAACTTCATCCTGTTCTCTTCTGCAGAAAAGCTTCTCTCTTTCTCCACAAAGTTAGAGCAAGATGAGAATCCTAACCCCAGTCCCAGGCATAGCTCCTGATGTGCCCGGTCTCTCATTCCTCATTCCAACCTAATTTGCATTTTCCAGAATAGAGAATCTGATTGGTCCAGCCCAGGTATATGTTTCTAGTGCCCTCAGCTATGGCCAGGATCAATGGCTTGTGTGTTCTGTCCACTCAGGCAGAGACAGTGTGCAAAGTGATTGACATGTCCATTACACTTTCCATGCCTTTTCACCTCTGTGTTTAACAACATCCTTATGTCACATTCAAAAAGTTTTACCTACAATAATGCTAAATTTAAATAAATAAAGTAAACCACATAAAGCCTAAATGTTCAGATTTCTCTATCAGGAAATATTTAGAAATGTCCACTAGAGAAATCTTATCATAACTGTTTTCCTAAACTCATAATTCTATGCAAGAGGGCTCTTAACATTTAGTACATCCTATAGATTAAATTCTGCACTTTTATTAACAATAAAAATGAGAATAATTTTTCTCTTCATCAGAAAGTTTTGGTAACTCTGTAGAGAACATCAGGAATAAAGAATTTTTTTGTTTTGCATGCTTTTCATGTGATTCAGGTGTAAGTGGTAACAGTTTGAGAAACACAAGAATAGATTAATTAAATACAAGGCAAAATAAAAATCAGCAAAGGAAGGGCTACAAATTTGAGAGAAAGGTGTTCTGTAGAGGGGAGAACTGAAAAAAAAAAACAAGTCATCTTTTGTTTCTGGAGAATCCTTTCCTAGGTATAGATTTTCTCAATAATTAGAACTGCCAAGACTTCATTCTTAGACCAAAGGTCCTCCATGGACATTCATCATGGTATTTAACATGCTTCAGGGACCCATGGCTGGAACCATCTAGTTATTCCCATGAGAAGATGTGCAACTTCTCATTTCAGATGGGAGCATTTTCTAGCTGAGGTAGTCAACACATCAGATACACCTGCTTGGCAGGCAATAGACAGAGATAGCTCTTGCTCATACAGTTACAAACACAAAGGCAGCTTCCCAGATAGTGAGAGCTCAGCTCTCCTCAGGGACCAGCTGGATGTTAGAGATTCTCTTTCTAAGCACCCGATGACGGAGGAACACAAGCATCCCACAAAGGGCTTTGTAAGCAAACTTGTACTCAATGATGTGATGATTCCATTCTGCTCCACATGCGCCAGCTTTAACAGCACTGGGAGCTTAACAGTTGGGAGTTTGCTCACATGTGAGACAATGCAAGAAGGGTTAGAAGAGAAATGATTGGGTTATAGCCTTAACCTAATCAGTGAATTAATCAGTCCTTGATGTATTAACTGAATGGTAACTGGAGGCAGGGGGTGTGGCTGGAGGCAGGTGGGTGTGGCTGGAGGAGGTGGGCGTGGCTGGAGGAGGTGGGCATTGGGGTCGTGGCTTTGGGGTATATTTTTGTATCTAGAGAGTGGAGTCTCTCTCTGCCTACTGATCATCACGTGAGTTGCTTCTCTCTGTCACACTCTTCTGCCATGCACCCTGAGGAATGGAGTCTGCTGTCTATGGACTGAGACTTCTGAAACTGTGAGTCACAGCAGTGAACAAAAGCTGAGTAAAACAGAGTTTAGCTCCAAATTTTCAAATGCAGCCCCTCCCATCTGTGTGTGTGTGTGTGTGTGTGTGTGGTGCTGGGGATGGAACCCAGGGCCTCACACATGCTGAGGAAGTGTTCTACTACTAATCTACATCCCCAGCCTCATCCAGACTTCTTGGAGCCAAACTTAAACCTAAACTAGAAAAAGGTGGGAATACCTGTTAACATTCTGAAGAATTCACTTTTGAAAATTTAGAGTGGAGAGGTTTTTTTCCTTTCTTTCTTTTTTGGTACTGGGAATTCAACTCAGGGGCACTCAACCACTGAGCCACACCCCCAGACCTATTTTGTGTTTTATTTAGAGACAGGGTCTCACTGAGTTGCTTACTGCCTCTCTAAGGTGCTGAGGCTGGCTTTGAACTCGCAATCCTCCTGCCTCAGCCTCCCAAGGCAGCTGGATTACAGGTGTGCAATTACCACCATGCCTGGCTGAAGAGATTTTAAAAAATAATCTTTTTATTAACTTATTCAACTTTTGGAACCAGGAAGTTCTTGTATAATTTTTCTTGTGTTCTTCATCCACTGGGTGAGAGCTGCTTACAATTTGTGAAGTAATCATGATTTTGAAGCTCAAATCTCCCTTTTTTTTCTCCCATCTGACTCTTATTGGAAAGACATGTCCTCAAGCAATTCTACAAATAGTGTGGAGAAAATATTTATGAAACACTTTTAAAAGCATGACCTGAGTTCAAATGTAATGTGAAACACATTGCCTCAGATTTCAAAATGGTGGTCTTTATACCAATATAGAGAGTGCTATATGATGTAGAAAGCGATCCAGGAGTCATTTTGATCCTAAATAAACTAAGGCCCAGAAAACCAGAGCCTGCACCAAAGCCACATCACAGATTGGATCATGCAGCTGGAGGGAGACCTGAGGTGTCCCTTTCTAGTCTGACTTTCTTTTTAAATATATCTTCTTAGTTTTTTTTTTTCTTTCCTTTTTTGGGGATTCAACTCAGGGGCACTTGACCACTGAGCCATATCCTCAGCCTTATTTTGTATTTTATGTAGAGACAGGGTCTCCATGATTTGCTTAGTGCCTCGCTGTTGCTGAGGCTGGCTTTGAATCTGTAATCCTCCTGCCTCTGCCTCCTGAGCTGCTGGGATTACAAGTATGCATCAGGCTTTTTAAAAAACATATCGAAGGTCTGACCACATTTAATTCCAGACACTTCTAGTTACTATAAAGAAAGCCACTTAAAAGGTAATCTAATGAATTTAGGTATCCCACAGCATATACCTTCTTTGTGAATGAAAATAACCAATTCAACTTAAAAAGGGGAAATTGTAAGCAGTAAAAATAATGCCCTATAGTTCAAGTCTTGAACTGTAGTTCAATTATTCATGAGCCCAATAAACAATTTCCTTGAAGTTAGCAAAAACGAATTCCCTTTGCCACTTTTACGTATTTGTTGTAAGTTCCCCATTAAACAAGAAAATGAGTGAAAAATATTTCCTTTGGCTCTTCTTTTCTCTCTCCGTTCCTTCCATTAAATATCTCTAGTTGCAGTTGGAGAGACAGCTCCCAGCCAGTATCATACATGGAAGTTGGGAGAGTTTTGTTCGGCCATCTCTGCTCTTCATACTATCGAGGCTGCTTAAGATGCCTATCAATGTGTTCATGGAAGAGATTTTTGCTTGCTCTGTTGCTGCCACAGAGATGAACGTCCCACAGAGATGAACGTTTCTGCAGACACGATTCAGTACCCAAGCAATGACCTTGCACATGAAGTGGTAGGACAGCGATGGCAACAGTGCAGACGGCTGTCCAGAGGGAGCCTGACCTGGAAGTCACATTTGTGATGTTTCTCCTGATGTTCACGTCTCAAAGATCCTGCTAGAAAATCAGGGTGCACGCAGCATGGCCCTTTCAACCAAGGTGGTGCCTTTACCTTGGAAATGACCTATTTAATATTAGGGCCTAAAAAGGCGAAGGGACCGCTCGAGACAATTGTTCAATTCTCATTTCTTCTTCCTGAGATATTTTGAAGGATAACTTTGGCTCTATAAGATATTTTCCTTAAGCCAGGCATGGTGGCGCATGCCTGTAAGCCTAGAGGCTCGAGAGACTGAGGTAGGAGGATTGTGAGTTCAAAGCCAGCCTCAGCCAAAGCAAGGCATTAAGCAACTTAATGAGACCCTGTCTTTAAATCAAATACAAAATAGGGCTGGAGACGTGGCTCAGTGGTCGTGTGCCCCTGAGTTCAATACCCAAAACAGAAAAAAAAAAAATTCCTTAGTAATCAATTTTAGAATGTAAACCATACCTAAAACAGGAGGGATACTGCCAGGAGTGAAATAGACTTACCTGACCCCCACCCGGCTCTTAGCAGCCAATTTTACTTCGTCTGTTGAGCCAGCACTTTGATATCTTTCCACCTGGGCCAAACTGTTCCTATATCCCCTCATCCTGATATCCTTTCCCTAATTCAGGAAAAAGTTCAACATAGGAAGATAACTGATAAATGAAATAGCCTATACCATGATGCTACAACTTATATGCAGGGTGAACTTGGATGAAGTTCTTTACCTTTTCCAGCTTGTTTCTCATCTGTAATGCAGGAGTGACAGCATGTACTGGAAATTTTGCTGGGTAAAGCAACTGAGGTTCTTACACACTGTCTTCATCATTGCTGGCACTTCAAAGCCCTCAGCTTGTCCACTGGCCTTCCCTTCTCTGTCCCCCCTTTGAACTTCAGCATCTGATGCATGGTAGCTCCAGAATTCACATGCCAGCTTGTGTGTCTAAAGGAGAGTTTTCAGTGTCAGTTTAACCTAAAAGAATCTGTCATCCAGAATCTGTCTAATATCAAGGGCTAGATAGAACATCACTAAAGCCAAGCACCGGGAGGAAAACAGATCAGACGAAGATGACCTCCACAGAATGCCATAGTGGGAGCTATGTCCATGAGGAAGAGCTTCAGAGAAATCAAAACAATCAGTGCAGCATACAGGCCATGTCAGTTCCCCTGTTACCAACAGATGCAGGCATCCTGGGGATGCCGGACAAACCTGAGAGGCAATTAAATGTGGTGGTTTGGAGCATGAATTTGGCATCAGACACAATCATAAATTCGTTGCCAGCTGTTATGGTTTGAGTGGGAGGTGCCCCCACAAGCTCACAATTGGGTTGTGAGAGCCTTAATCTAATCAGTGAATTAATCCCCTGATGGGATTAACTGGAGACAGGTGGGCGTGGCTGGAGGAGGTGGGCGTGGCTGGAGGAGGGGCATTGGGGGCGTGGCTTTGGAGTATATATTTTGTATCTGGTGAGTGGAATCTCTCTCTCTGCTTGCTAATCATCATGTGAGCTGCTTCCCTCCATCTCATTTGCTGAAGGCCTGTGCTGTTCCAAACTGAGGCTGAAATGTTCAATCTGATGTTTTTTCCACCTGATGTTCTGCCTCGCCTTGGTCCCCAAGGAATGCAGTCTGCTCTCTATGGATTGAGACCTCTGAAACCCTGAGCCTTTAAATAAACATTCCCTCCCCTAAAATTGTCCTTGTCAGGTCTTATAGTCACAGCTGCCATACACCAGCTGAGCCATCTTCTGCAGACTCTTTTACCTCTGTGAGCTTCCGTTTTCTTACTGTAAAAAGGGAATAATATAATTGTATTCAATTTTTAGGGTTATTCTTGTAAGTAACACATACTGTAATGAATACACAGTGCTTTGCCCAATATCAGCCAAGCTGCAAGTCTTCCATAAACAGTATCATTGTTCTTTTTTTTTTTTTCCTTAGGCACTTAAGGTCAAGTCTGATTCACTCCTAATCACAGGCTCCTGCCTTCTGATGCTCTGAAGTGCTCAAGAGGAAGCCAATGCTTGAGTAAGGAAACAAACAAAAGAAAATTCTCATCTCCAGTGAATCCTCCTCCTCCATTAAGCAGTCAGGAAATAATCTGGTGGGTATTGGTCGGATGGAAGAAACCTGAACAACTCTTTCTAACTCTCAGGAAATCCAAAGTGACTTGGAGTCTATGCTCTGTGCCCTTCACACATGAGGTATGGATTTTTTTGTAAAGCATGCTTATTTTCGTTGGTCAGTTTCCTTCCAGAGCAAAATGAAGACACATAGCCTTGTACCTGAAGGGGATGCTCCTGCCTTTGTAGCAGCCAACTGGCTGGCCTGATGGTAGACATAACACTCTTCATCCTTTTTAGATGTCTTGAAAAGATAGGATGCTTGGATTTGTGTTACATGGCAAGTATTTAAAGCAAAATTCATCAGCTGTACCGATAATTTCTTGGGTAAAAATTAAGCAATTATTTTTTCAGAGGATACTCAGGTTTTTTTTTTACTACATGGGAATACTGACAGGAAGCTGTATATCATAAAGTTGCCAAAGACTGAACATTTTGGCCTCAGTTTGGAACAGCACAGGCCTTCAGCAAACAAGATGAATGTGATTTGCTGTGAAATCCAAGGGAAGCATCTATTGTATTACTCCCATGTGTGACTACCACTGAGCAAGAAAGATCAAATGAATGAGATCAGAATTCAAATGATCAGTCAGCTGTTGCTGATCCTGGACAAGATGTGCCAGTGGTCAACAACAGAAAACATTTTAATCATTTTACTTTATTTTTTTAGTAGTCAGATATAGATACATGTCATTTAAATATTATGGCAGAAGAGTGTGGTGGAAGGAAGCAGCTCATATGATGATCAGAGAGCAGGGAGGGACTCCACTCACCAGATTCAAAATATATACCATAATGGAAGTATTGTAAAATTATGCTATTGGCAAATATGAAATTAGAATGCTCCTGGGTTTTGCTCATGAATGTTTATAACAGCTTGATTTGTAATTGCTGACAACTATAACCAATCCAGGTAGCTGTCAGCTATTGATTAAACCAAATGCAGCACATCTGTACAGTGGATGATTACACAGCAATGAAAACAAATGCATTAGTAATCCACATAACCATACCGATGAGTCTCAAAAGCATGAGTCAGAAGGCTACACATACTGAGTCCATTTACAGGACTTTCTAGAAGGGGCAAAATCACAGGGGCAGAAAACTGAGCAGTGTTTGCCAGGGGTCAGGGCAGAGGTAGGGACTGGCTATGAAGGAGAAAGAGAATTTGGAGAGAAGTTATGAATCTTTTTAAAAATATTTTATTCTTTTTAGATATACATGACAGCAGAGTATATTTTGACATATTTATACAAACATGGAGTACATCTTATTCTAATTAGGATCTCAGTCTTGTGGATGTACATGATGTGGAGATTCACTGTGGTGTATTCATACAGGAACATAGGAAAGTTAAGTCAGATTTATTCCACTGTCTTTTCTATTCCTATCCCCTATCCTTTTCCTCATTCCCCTTCCTCTAATCCACTGAACTTCTGTTCTTCCCCTCCCACTTCTTTGTGTGTCAGCATCTGCATATCAGAGAGAACATTCAACCTTTGTTTTTTCGCAATTGGCTTATTTCATTCAGCAGGATAGTCTCCAGATAGAGAGATGAATCTATCCAAATGGATAGATTCATCCATTTGCCAGCAAAAGTCACAAAATCATTCTCTTTTATGAATGTGGTATATGTATATATATATATATCCATTGCATATATATATGTATATAAATATCACATTTTCTTTATCCATTCATCTGTTGAAGGGCACCTAGATTGGTTCCATAGCTTGGCTGTTGTGAATTGAGCTGCTATGAACATTGATGTGGCTGTGTCACTATAGTATAGTAACTTCTTTGGATATATACCAAGGAGTGGTATGAATCTTGATGGTGATGTTGGTTACCAAAGTTCATGCAACTGTACACTCAGAAGGAGGAATCTCACTGTATGTGAATCGTATCTCAAAAGAAGAAAATATCTCTGTGTTCATTGAAATTGCACAAAAGAACACAGCTTCTCAAACATGGCTTTAAAAAGCTGAGGGTCCAGCCAGGCGCGGTGACTCAAGCCTGTAATCCCAGCACTTAGGAAGGCTGAGACAGGAGAATCGCGGGTTCAAAACCAGCCTCAGCAATGGCGAGGCTGCTAAGCAATGCAGTGAGACCCTGTCTCTACATAAAACACAAAATAGGGCTGGGGATGTGGCTCAGGGGTCGAGTGCCCCTGAGTTCAATCCCTGGTACCAAAAAAAAAAAAAGCTGAGGGTCCTTCTAGAGGCAAGCTCATTGCCTAAGCCTAGCCTTGGTGATGTAGCTGATCAGGCCCCTATTATTCATCTCAAAGCAAATCACTACACTACTGAAAGCAGCAACTGCCCAGTTGAGATGCCCGTTCACTTTCTTCCACTTGTTTTGAGACCTGCCCACTCTGGGCCCTGCTGGTTAAGTCTGGTCATGGATTCTGCCCAGCATCACTGGCTAAGTGAGGCAATTTGGATGCTATGAAGACTCCCAGATGTTTCTTCCTTGAGACTTCTTTTGGAATCCTTATTTTGAAAGTTCTGGCAGGAGAAGGCAGTGTCCCAGGTCTGTCTTTACCTCTTGGATCCTTCCAGGCCACAGACTCTGCAATACTCCTTGTTCGGTAGAGAAATTGTTGCAAAAGATCAGCGCCTTTGCTGGAACTCTCCCAGAAGAAATCAAAGGAAGGAAAGGACACCAGAATGAGAGATTAGGTATATGAGAAAGAGCTTCCTTCGGCCTCCCCACGAACGGTGTTTTAATTACAACTCAGAGTTAAGTAACAGCTAGCACTTGTAGGTAGAGTGGTTCTCTTCTATCCCAGTGCTCTCTGTGATTTCTGTACATTCCACTCCCCTCAAGAATGCCACGGCCACTGTCTTCTCCCCTAGTCCCCACAGAAGCCAAAAAAAAAAAAAAACAAAAAAAACTGCTGGTCTCAGCATAATGCTGAACTCTTCAAATGCATATTTTCATTCTCAATAGTGACTATTCCAAATTGAGAAAAATTACACACTATATTTTGAAGGCTTGGTACAAAACACATGTAAAATAACTCCTTAATTTTTTACATTGATTTTCATGTAGGAATGGTCAACTTTGTGATATATTTGGGTTTAGAAATATTTAAAAATTAATTTCACCTGTTTCTTTTTATAATTTAATGTGGCTCTGGAAAATTGTAAATGACCTATATGATCTGAGTTATGTTTCTATTGGATGGTACGTCTCTATAACCTTGGCAAATAATTTGTTCAATTTCTTCATCTGTAAACTATTGTAAGCATTAAAACTAAGGAAGGGCCAAGCACAGTGATGCATGCCTGTAATCCCAGAGGCTAGGGAAGCTGAGGCAGGAAGATCTTGAGTTCAAAGTCAGCCTCCACAATTGAGCAAGTCTCTAAGCAACTTAGACCCTGTTCCAAAATAAAATTTAAAAAGTGCTGGGGATGTGGCTCAGTGGTTAAGCACCACTGGGTTCCACCCCCAGTAACAAAACTCAAAAATACAAGAAAGAAAAAATTCTAAGGAAGGTTAAGAACTTGGCATAGTGTCTGGATTATGAGGAACTTGCGAAAATGATTGTTATAATTAACACAGAACTGGAGATTTAAGTAATTAAATACTGCATGGGGCATTCAGAAAACGCCGACTTGTTAAATGACTTTAATATACAGAAGTAAGTTTGGGTAGAATAGAGCCAGATTGTAGAGTTTTGTTACCTACCTCTAAAATTAATTTAAAAAGCCCATTCAGAACGTCTTGTGAATAAGATGGACTTTTACCTGAAAGGGGTGTTGGTTGTGGTGGGAGAATTAGAGCTGAAGAATTAGACAGGTTTGCTGAGACCTAGAATACTGTGTCCTGAGGATTAGAAGGTTGGTGGCCAGACTGTTCCTGGACCAGGCAGAAGCAGGGATAAAAATTTAAGCCAGGCATGGTGGCACTCACTTGTAATTCCAGCCACTCAGGAGGCTGAGGCAGGAGGATTTAAAGTTCAAGGTCTGCCAAGGCAACTTAGCAAGACCCTGTCTCAAAATGAAAAATTTTCAAAAAAAGCTGGGGGTGTTGCTCAGTGAGAGAATACTTTCAACTGAAAATTTCCATATGATTTTCAAATAGAAAAGTCCCTCTGCTCCCTTCTTGAACGACAGCAAAATGCACAAGGAGGATGTTGTGGTAAGTGGCTGAATTGGCTTAGAAAAGTAAATATGATGTCCTTGCACCTCAAGTTCTGTGTACAAATTCATGGTGGATTCACATGGATAATTTTGTACTCTTGTCAGCAAATGTTTTGGAATAACATACATCTTAAGTATTATTTGTTTCTTTTGTTGTTTGTTTCTTGTGGGATAAAAATTAGGGAGGTGTTACTTACCATGTTACTTTTCCACAGGATTTAAGGACAGTGCTTTTATAATAATATATTACCATTTGAGAAAAGGTACTTTAGTCATAATAGTAATAATAATGATAATAATATATTACCATTTTGGAAAAGTGATTTTATAGTGATAATAAATTACCATTTGGAAAAAAGTGATATGTCCACAGAGGAAAAAAAATTAAATTGTTGTTAATGCTTCAGGACCTTCCCTAGATAAGGGCCTGTTTGTTATTTGCTTGAGGGTTCTAGGAGTATGTACCCAGGTATCTGGTCTCTGGCCACATCCTGAATGGCCTCACTGCTCAGGGCATTATCTTTTGAGAGCTGTTCTGGAATGAGAGAGACTGGGCCATTAGCATCCTCTTATCTTCCTTTGGGCACAGGGTAAGTGCACTGGAGCCTAGTTCTCCTTTCAGTTAGCTGTTCAAATTGCTCAAGTGTCCATTGTTGGGTTGTCCTCCCAGGAGCTCTTTCCAGGAACAGCCCTCAAAGAGGAAGTTCATGTTTCTGCTGTGTCATGCTGCACCTCCCGCCATATTGGTTCAGGGCCAGAAAACTGACTCAAAGCAGGACCCTTCAATGGCATTGCCCCCAAAACTTGTATCAGAAATGAATAGAATGTTGGTCCCAGAGAGCATTTGTAGTCTCAGACAAGGTGAATTAGAACGTGGAGGCACCACAGAAAACTTGAAAAGGGAAACAACAAAGGGTCAGAGGAAGCTGATGAGAAAGGTGGAGAAGGAACGTTAATCCTCATGGCTGAGCTCTGGGAAATTCTAGTCCTTACCCGTGGGAAGGTGGTCTTTGGGTTATATGAGAAACACTTCTACTTTGTGATAATTTCCTGCCTTTTTTTAACAAGTCATTATCTAGTTGGTTGCAACTGCTTACAATCAAAGCATCTTCAGGAATGTAGGTAAAATAGCGACCTACACAGATTAAACAAGGGATTATTCTCACTTGGGAGGGTCTAAAATTAACTGGAAAAATGAGTTTCAGACTTCTCATCCATCATTAGAGGGAATCATGATATTTTTTTATTCCCAGCCATTGTTGTGAACTTATAGAAGAGGCCAAGGT
The DNA here is from genome assembly GCA_004024805.1 of Geosciurus inauris. Classification (NCBI taxonomy): domain Eukaryota; kingdom Metazoa; phylum Chordata; class Mammalia; order Rodentia; family Sciuridae; genus Geosciurus; species Geosciurus inauris. The sequence continues at coordinate 232,131 of PVHX01000840.1, read as the reverse complement.
TAATAAAATATTTGCTAGAGAACTTTGTCGAGCAGGATTGTTACTATGTTGTGACAACCCTGCCACCCCAGCCTCCTTAGGCTTCTTGGCCTTCCAGAATTGTTGCTAACACTATCTCACCTTCATACATCTCTTACAAAAAATAATTACATTTGAGGGGCTGGGTTGTGGCTCAGTGGTAGAGCGTTTGCCTAGCATGTGTGACGCACTGTGTTTTATACTCAGCACCACATAAAAATAAATTTAAAAAAGGTATTGTGTCCATCTACAACTAAAAAATAAAATTACATTGGAGTTTTCCACCTCAGGTAAAAATAACTTGTGCCATTACTCTCAAGAAACAGAAGGGGGCGCCCTAGGAATATTTAAGTAGTGGCAAATAGCTGCTCCAACACACCTTTATATACTACAATGAATGCTTTCAAGCATAGGCAAGAAAAATAGGGTTCATTTTACAACTAAAATTATTCTGTGGAGCAATATGACTAGGGAATAAAAATCAAGAGTGCCTAAGAACATCTCTGAGAAAAAGGAAAAAATTAGAATGAAACCTACAATCTGTCAAACATAGGATACCTCCTCAAATAATTTGATTGTCATAATGGTATAGGGGGAAATTATGGTCAGAAAATATTATTTCATGATTATGGGTACACTGTAGAGGAAAGAAATAATAAAATTGCCTTTTTTTAACTTTTTAAGCTTTTTGTTGTTATTTTTAATTTGATGCTATCTTATTCCTCAACTCTTGGCATTATTTCCTGAGCTTCAGGTTTTTTTTTTTTAGGTACCCAGGATTGAACCTATGGGTGCTTAGCCACTGAGGCACATCCCCAGCAGCCACCACCCGGCCCCTTTCTTTTGTATTTTAAGTTGCTGAGGCTGAGGTTGAACTCATGAGCCTTAACCTCCCAAGTTGCTGGGATTACAAATGTGTGCCACTGCATAAACTTAAAGGAAAAATTTCTACAGGTCAAACATTATGTTTAATGAACATTGTTTAATAGTCTACAACAATTCTAAGAAACCGATACTCAAAAATTTCTCCCAAACCTCTAGTAACAAAGCTATCCTCTGTCTGACTCTCTCACTAGCAGTTCTTTCCATTGACCCACATCATCTTTTCAATAATGATCAACCTGGAATAAACAGGCAGATCACTCCCAAAGTTATTATTAAATGCAGCAAATTAAAAGAAAGAAGGGAGATGAAGCTAAATTGAAAGAGGACTAGATAGAAGGATGCAGGGGGTGGGGGAAAGAGGGAAAGAGAGAGAGAGCGAGGAGATAGAGCCCAGCAACAAAGGGAAAGAGAAGGCGAGGGTGGGAAGCAGATTCAAACCATCCCCTGGACCTGCAGAGGGACCTTCATGGATCTGAGGGGCTGGTCTCTCCTTTGCTTCCATACACATCCACAGTGTAAATATGCACAGTTCAGAGGCGACATGGGGGCATCAGATATAAACATGGGCTATAATGGCCTCACCTAGGAGTGACTGTTCAACGGGCAGCCTGGGACGGCTCTCTGATGGCGGAACCATCAAAGGACAGATATTGACTTAGCAAGCTCTGAAACCAGCCTTCCCTGAAAGGTTCTGCCCTCCCCAGCTGTTCATTAGTTAATGAATATGAAATATTGACTCAAGGGTGTCCCCAAAGGTGGTCAGGGAAACAATCTCATTTCAAATCTGTCAATAGCACAGAGGTTGCAGGGTGGCAGGTGGGGAAGGGAAATAGTCCTTTACCTCTCCCGAGAGCTGTAGGCCACGGTGGAGCATTGGCTCTAGATTCTTTCTCCTCACCAAGTGCAGAGGTCCTGAAATAAAGACAAAGGGGACCTGTCTCATCTCTTTCTAAACAAGTTAGGACAGGGATAAGTAGAATCTCAAGCTTGGGGTAACTGTGGTAGGTAAAACATTTTTAAATTAACTTATGAATTTATAGTATAGTTGGAGAAAAATAACATGCACCTAATACTCTTAAGTTCTCAAATATTGGAGCAAAAGCTAAAGGAAGCATTTGTTTTTAAAGTAATTATTTTAAAAGATTATAATAAGGCAAGTAGTATGCAGATTGTAACTGTTGAGACTATTAAGAATTAAATTCAAGCCGGGCACGTGGCACATGCCCGTAATCCCAGCACTTTGGGAGGCTGAGACAGGAGAATCATGAGTTCAAAGTCAGGCTCAGCAACAGCGAGGTGTTAGGCAACTCAGTGAGACTCTGTATCTAAATAAAATAAAAGATAGGGCTGGGATGTGGCTCAGTGGTTGAGTACCCCTGAGTTCAATCCCCAGTACCAAAAAAAAAAAAGAATTCAGTGTTTCAGAAACAGTGAATTAAGGCATAGTAGTTTGGCCCAGAAATAGTTCTTTGTGAGATAATAGGTGGATAGTAAACTATTGGTTGAGTGGGTGGTGGATAAACCATGATGCATTGGGAAAATGAGTGCATGTGTTAAAAGACAAAATTACTACACATCTCATTTTTTAGATTTTTTTTTTGCAGGGGTAAGTACCGGGGATTGAACTCAGGGTCACTCGGCCACTAAGCCACACCCCCAGCCCTATTTTATTTAGAGACAGGGTCTCACTGAGTTGCTTAGTGCCTCACTTTTGCTGAGGCTGGCTCTGAACTCGCAATCCGCCTGCCTCAGCCTCCCGAGCCTCTGGGATGACAGGCGTGCACCAGTGTACCCAGCTCATTTTTTAATTGGAATTATTTATGATTCCAGAATCAGACAACAGTATGGACAAAAATGGTTCAGAATGCCTTCACCCACCACAGGTGCAGAATAAAGGAAATGATATACAGAAAATAGAAGTGAGATCTCAAGCAAGAGAGCCGATTGCTTACAGCATGTGTCTGTCTTACTTGAACTTGGTCTCAACAGTTTGTAGCTTGTGTTTGGCCGAGACTCAGCTACTTATTAAAAGAATAGATCACAGTCTGTTTATGCACAAGTTAGGGTGTGGTTTACCATGCACAGAGAAACCTTATGCCTAACAGTTCAATTTAACAAGTGGATGGATGGATGGCTAGATAAATTAATGGTGGGACAGTTAGGTGACTAAATGTGTGATAAATCAGGAATGGCCATGAGAGATACACCCTTAGGTTAATTATTTGCTAATACGAAGTGGGTGCCGTTGGGGTAAAGAAAAATGGACATAGAAAGGTGCGTTCTCATGAGTGCATCTTAATAAATAGGTATAAGGCTGTCTCTTCACATGTGAGCTGGCAGCCTATGATTAAGTTTATTTTCCTTATCTCAAAAATTTGTTAGGACTGTGTGCTTTGGAGTCAAGTTTTCTATATTGAAATTCCATTTCTTCCATGCTGTTGATGCTGGGCATGTTGTCCTACCTCTCTGTGCCCCAGTCCCCTCACTTATAGAATGAGGCCAGAGGACCTACTCTCACGGGTTGCCCTGAGGTTTGCAAAGAAAGGTAACCAAAGTGATCAGCCAGTGCAATCCAAATGATCATTATTGACGAATGGTTTTATGTCACTACAATTAAAATTGATGTTGATCACAAGATAAAAAGATATTTGTGTGTTTCAAGTTTCACTTGTCAGTTTGGATATTTCAGTTTCAGGTTAGCATTATTATCAGTTATGTCATTTTTCCATTTTAACAATGACATTTTTTTTACCTGAGCAATGAACCATTATTTTCCTGAACCATTCAATTGCATAATTTACCCCAAAATATGATATTTAATTTTTATGAGTATTTTTTCTAGTTCAAATTTACTTTTAACTGGTATGTGAAAAAAATTATCCTTATTAATGAATTGCATGATGTTTTGATACATGTATACACTGCACAGTGTTTAAACCAGGTTAAGCGAATCTGCCACCACAAGTGCTCATTTCCTTGTGACACCTTTCACAGTCCTTTCTTTTTCCTTATGGTGATAACTTTGACAATTCTTTCTTTTAGCTTTTTGAAATGAACAACACTATTGTTATCTATATTCACTCTCATGTACAATAGCACACCAGCAGTTCTTGCTCCTATATAACTAAAATATCGTAGCTGTTGATCAACCTTTCCCCATTTCTCTCTATCCCCCTAGCCTCCCCAGCCCTGGTACCCACCATTCTACTCTGAACTTCTACATGATCAATTTTTCAGACACCATATATGAGGGAGATTATGCAGTACTTGTGCTTGGCTTACTTTACTTAACGTAATGATATCAGTTCCATTCATATTGTTGGACATGGCAGGACTCCATTCTTTTTTTTCTGTCCAAATAGTGTTCCATCGTGTATATAGGCACCATAGATTCTTCATCTGTTCAGTGGTTCATGGACACTTAGGTTGTTTCCATTTCTTGGAGTTACAGTGGATGAGGGAGTACAGATGTTTCTTTGACACACTGGTTTCATTTCCTTTGTATATAAATGTGGAAGTGGGATTGCTGGATCATATGGTAGTTCTGTTTTTAATATTGGAAGGAGCCTCCATACTGTCTTCCATAATGGTGATACTAACTTACATTCCCACCAACAGTCTCCACACACTTGCCAGAACTTTAGTTATCTTTAGTCTTTGTTATGGTTTGGATGTGAGATGTCCTCCCTAATCTCCTGTGTTAATGCAGGCATGCTCAGAAGTAGAGGGACTGGATTGTGAGAACTAATCACACCATGCTAGTTTGAAGGATTAGGTGGTAAATGCAGGCAGGTGGAGCTTGATGGGAGGAGGTGGGTCACTGGGGATGTGCCCTGGAAAGGTTCATCTTTCCTATAGCTCCCTTTCCCCTGCCCCTGCCCTGCTTCCTGACCCTGCTGCATGCTCAGCTCAGCAGCTTTGCTCTGCCACGCCCTTCTGCCATGATGCTCTGCCTCACCTGGGGCCCAGAGCAATGGAGTTGGCCATCTATAGACTGAGACCTCTGAAACTAAGAGCCCCAAATAAACTTCTCCTCCTGTAAGTTGTTCTTATTGGGTATTTTAGTCATAGCAATGAAAAGGTGACTAAAATGATCCTTATGATAATAGTCCTTCTTACAGGGTTGAGATGATACCTCATTGTGATTTTAATTTGCATTTGCCTAATGATTAGTTATACTGATCATTTATTTTCATGTACCTGTTTGCTATTTGAATGTCTTGTTTTGAGAAATGTCAACACAAGTCTATTTTTCATTTTCATAAGATTTTTTTTTTGCTATTGAGTTTTTGGAATTTCTTACATATTATGGATATCAACTCATCAGAGGGAGACATTGCAAATGCTGCCTTCCATTCTGTAGGACATATCTTCACTCTTGATTGCTTTGCAGAAGCTTTTTAGTTTGATGTAATCCCATTTCCATCTCCTAATTTGGCTTTTGTTTCCCATACTTTTGGGATCTTCTCCAAAAAGTCTTTCCCTATTCCAGTGTCCTGAAGCATTGCTCCTATGTCCTCTTTAAATTGTTTCATAATTTTAGGTCTTACATTTTAGCCTTTAGTCCACTTTTTAGCTGATTTTTGTAAACAGAGAGAGATAGAGAGTGTAGTTCCATTTTTCTGCAGGAACACACAATTTTCCCACTATCATTTATTGAAAAGATTGTCCTTTCTCCAGACAGTGTTATTACCCCTTCTGTGGAAAGTCAGTAGACTGTAGATGTGTGGTTTATTTCTAGGTTCTCTATTTAATTCCCTTGGTCTCTGTGTCCATTTTTATGCCAGTACCATGCTGTTTTAATTACTAAAGCTTTGTAGTGTATTTTGAAGTCAGGTAGTATAATGTCTGCTGATTTATTATTTTTGATCCTGATGGCTTTGAGCATTCCAGTTTTCTGTTGGTTTCCATATGTCTTAGATTTTCTTTTCTAGTTTTGTGAAGAACATCATTGGTATTTTGTTAGGAACTATACTGATTCTGTAAAATGCTTTGGGGATTGTGCACATTTTAACAATATTAATTCTTCCAATCCATGAACATGGGATATATCTATTTCCACTTTTTTATGTCTTCTTCAATTTCTTTCTTCAATGTTTTCTCATTTTTATTATAGAGATTTTTTATTTCTTTGGTTAAATTTATTCCTAGATATTTTTTGTAGCTATTGTAAATGGGATTGTTTTTGTGATTTCTATTGCAGATATTTGACTGTTGTCGTTTATCAAAACTACTGATGTTTTTTATGTTGATTTTGTATCCTGAAACTTGGTTGGATTCATTTATTAGTTCTAATAGTTTTTGGTAGAGACTTTGGGGTTTTTCATATATAAGATCATGTCATGTGCAAATAGTGATAATTTGCTTTCTTTTGTCAGTCTGGATGCCCTTTATTTCTTTCTCTTGCCTACTAGCTCTACCTAGGACTTTTAAAATCATGTTGAGTAAATTTGGTGAAAATATGCATTCTTGTCTTGTTCCAGATCTTACAGAGAAAGCTTTCAGCTATTCCTCATTCAGTATAATGTGAGCTGTTTGCTTATTAGAAATGACCTTTGTTATGTTGAGGTACTTTGCTTCTACACATAATTTGTCCAGTGTTTTTTTAAAACCACAAAGGGATATTGAATGTTATCAAATGTTTTTTTTGCACCTATTAAAGTGCTTTGTGCTTTGTTCTGATAATGTGGCATATCACATTTATTAATTTGTGTATGTTGAACCATTCTTGCATTCCTGGGATAAATCTCACTTTATCAAGGTGAATTATATTTTTAATGAACTATTGGGTTCCGTTTACTAGTATTTGTTGAGGATTTTTGCATCTCTATTCATCTAAGATATTGGCCTGTAGTTTTCTTTCTTTTTAAAACATTTTTAAATTGTGTTCTTATCTGGTTTTGGCACCAGGGCAATACTGGCCTAATAAAATGTATTTGGAAGAATTCCTTCCCATTCTATTTTTTGGGGAATAAATTAAGGAGAATTGGAATTAGTTCTTTAAATGTTTGGTAAAAGTCAGCAGTGAACTTATCTGGTCCTGGCCCTTTATTTGATGGAAACCTTTTTATTACTGACTCAATCTTGTTACTTATTATTTGTCTGTTCAGGTTTTCTTTTTTGTTTTCAAGTTTTAGTTCTAGCAAGGTGTTTCCAGAGATATGCATTTCTCTAGGCTATCAAATTTGTTGGTGTATAATTATTCACACTAATTTCTAATGATCCTTTGCATTTTGTGGTATCTGTTGTAGTGCCTCCTTTTTCAGTCTGATTTTATTTATTGGTGTCTTCTCTTTTCCTTAATTTAGCTAAGAGTTTATTTAGTTTGTTTGCCCTTTGTTTTTACCTTGAGGTATTGGAAATGGAACCCATGGGCACTATATCCACAGCCCTTTGAAAAAAGATTCTTTTTTCTTGATGGGGGCCTCTAAATTACAAAAATTGGCCTCTAACTTGTATCCTCCTGCCTTAGCCATCTGATATTCCGGGCATGTACCACCTTTGTTTACCTTTTTGAAGAGCCATCTCTTTGATTTTTTTTATCTTTAGGCATTTTGTTGTTGTCTCTAATTCATTTATTTTTGCATCAGTCTTGAATATATTGTTTCTTTGTACTGATTTTGGGTTTGGTTTGTGCCTGTTTTCCTATTTCCTATATGTGTGGCTCTATAGTTGTTTTTTGAGATCTTTTTGCTTTCTTGCTTTCTTGATGGCTACAAGCTTACCTTGTATTGCTGCTTTTGTTGTATGCCATATATCTTGTCTCCATTTTCATTTGTTTCAAGAAAATTTTAAATTTTCTTTTTGGTTTTTTATTAATCCATTTGTTATTCAAAAACAAGTTGTTTAATTTCCATTGTATTTGTATAGTTTCCCAAGATTTTTATTATTAATTTCTAATTTCAAAGTATGTGTTTGGAAAAGATACTTGATATGACTTTAATTTTTTAAAATTTGTTGTGATTTGTTATTTGGCCTATCATCTCTCCTGAAGAATGTTCCATGTTACTGAAATGTGTGTTCCGTAGCCATTGGATGGAATGTTTTGCAGGTCTCTGTTAGGTCCATTTCGTCTAGGGTACGAGTTAACTCTGCTGTTTCTTTATTGGTTACCTGCCCATTGCTGAGAGTGGAATGCTGAAGTCTTCAACTATTATTTTACCAGAGTCTGCCTCTCCCCATAAGTCTGTTAATATTGTCTTTATATATTTGGGTGATCCAGTATTGGGTATGTAAATGTGTGTGTGTGTGTTGTATATAATATGCATATAATATATATGTAAAATTATTTCCTCTTGGTAAGTTGACCTTATAATAATTCTATGATGACCTTCCTTGTCTCTTTTTACTGCTTTTCATTTAAAGTGTATTTTGTCTGATAGACGTATGGCTCCTCTTACATTCTTTTGGATTCCACTTGCCTGGAATATTTTATTCCATCCTTTTCAGTCTATCAGTTGTCACCAAGGGTGAAATAAGTTTCTTGTAAGTAACAGATGAGTGAGTCTATTTTAAAAAAATATTTTTTTGGTTGTAGATGGCACAATACCTTTATTTAATTTGTTTTCTGTGGTAATGAGGATCGAACCCAGTGCCTTGCATGTGCTAGGCAAGTGCTCTACCACTGAGCCACAACCCCAGCCCTTAATTGGGTCTTATTCATTCATTCATTATGTCCTATAATCAGAGAATTTAATCTGTTTACATTCAAGGTAATTGAAGATAGGCAAAGTCTTCTTATAGCTATTTTCTAACTTGTTTTCTAATTTAATCATAGTTACTTTCTTTTTTCCTCACTTTTTAATAGCTTACCTTTGTGGCTAAATTATTTAGTCTAGTGTTGTGTTTTTATTCCCAGCCTATTAAAGTTAGTATTAAATAACTCATAATTATTTTGGTAAACCATTCAATTGCATTGTGTACCCTCAAACATGGTATTGAATTTTGAAATAACTGCCTAATAAAAATGTTATTTTAATTTACATATGTCTGAAAAATTATTTTTTGGTAGGCACCTTTTAACCTTCTAAAATTGTTTCCAATCGTCCGTGCCTTTGTGTAATGGCAAGCACATTCCCCTTGGTTATGAACTGGACATAGTGATTCAGATCCAATGAATAGAACATGGAAAAAGCGATGGGATGCAAATTTTACTTTAATGATTACTAGTTCTACTAGTTACACACACACACACACACACACACACACACTCCATGTTTCTGTCATTATTACTTAGAGTTCTCATTGTTGAAGAAGTAAGCTGCCTTGTCTCTGAGTAGCCCTATGAAGAGGTTCCCATGACAAGGAATTGATATATCTGGGCAAAAGCCCATGGGGACTGGAGATTGTCCACAGTGAATGAGCAGCTGAGGAATGTCCTCTTCCCTAGTGGAGGCTCCAGCTAACTACAGCCCAGCTGATGCCTGGAAGACAGCCTGGTGAGAGTGAGTCAGGGTCCACACCTCAGAAAGACTGAGACTGTAACTATTTCTTGTTTTAAGCTGCTAAGTTTGGGGATAATTTGTTATTCGGCAATAGATGCTAATATATCATTAAAATTGAAGAATTCCAAAAGAACTTTTTTTTTCACAGTTTGATTTTTTTTATTTGTTCTAATTACACATGATAGTAGAATGCACTTTGACACATCATACATACATGGAGTACAACTTCATTCTTCTGGTCGTACATGATGTAGAATCACATGGGTCATGTAATTATATATACACATAGGATAATAATGACTGATTCATTCTCCTATCATTCCTACCCCATCTACTCTCCCCTCCCTTCACTCCTCTCTACCTAATCTAAAGTAACTCTATTCTTTCCTAGCTCCCTCCTTTATTGTGAATTAGCATCTACATATCAGAGAATGTTTATTCTTTGTTTGGTTGGGATTGGCTTATTTTGCTTAGCATGATATTCTCCAGTTCCATCCATTTACTGGCAAATGCCATCATTTAATTCTTCTTTAAGGCTGAGTAATATTCCATTGTGTATATATACCACATTTTCTTTATCCATTCATCTGCTGAAGGACACCTAAGTTAGTTCCATAGTTTAGCTATTGTGAGTTGAGCTGCTATGAACATTGATGTGGCTCTGTCACTTTTGAGAAATTCTTTAGAGAACTTCCTCTACCTATTGTGCATGTGAGCTTTGGCGATTAACTTACTTAACCTCTCTGATTTCCATTTCCTTATCCTTAACAGAATATAATAATAAACCCCACACTCTGCATCATTGTTAACTTACTGAATCTGTGCTGTAAACTTGTGAGAGGGCTTCGTGCTTCACTAAGTGCCTGGTGTATACATAGGCTAGCTCTCTCTTTGTTCCACTTCATGTAGGTAGAAAAGATGGTCTTTTATGAGGCTGAAGGACTTACATACCAATTTTAAAAATGGGGATTTTGTCTTGGAAAGACTAAACCTGAGCCTATTCATCCACCTGATTTTGAGTTCAAGTAAGGATTCAAGTTCAAATGTGTATCTTTAAGCTTTAGTCAACGATCACCTCTATAAAGAGGCTTGAAGCCCTGCCCCATCCACATTCATTTTACTCTCTCCATGGCACTTAGAGGTAATAAAATTGATGGCATTGTTTGTTTTCTGTTTCCTTTCTTGAGAAAATTAAAATTTTGAGAATGTGGTTCACTCTGTCTTAAGCATTGGTGGGTTATCACCAGAATGCTTTAGGAAGTCAGTGCATGCATTCCTGCCTAGCAAGGCAAGATCAGTGCATATATTGCCCATCTTATCTGTTTGGTCTTCTATAACACAATAGTGTATACTGAGTAGCTTATAAACAACAGAAATTCTTTTTCTCATAGTTCTAGAAGCTGGGAAAGACTAGCAGATTTGTGAGCTAGTGAGAGCCTACTTCTTGGTTCATCGGTGGTGGTTCTCGTCTCACTGTGTCCCCACATGGCAAAAGGGAGGAGAGAACTCTCTGGAGCTTCTTTTACAGGGGCACTAATCCTAGTTGAAAGGGCTCCATCCCCATAAGCTAATCACTTCCCAAAGGCTCTTCCTCTTAATTCTATTATTTTGTGGGTTAAGATTTCAACATATAAATTTCAGACCATTGCACACTATAAATATGTTTCCTGCCTCTTTTTTTTTGGCCAAAGAAAATTCATGGAGTCTTTCAGATAAAGTAACTGATTAAGAAAAAAGAAATAATCTCTACATTCAATTAAAAAATTTAGATTTGTAAAAAACTTTCATCTTCTTCAGGATTGATTAGGGTTGAAGGGCTCTAGATTGAAATTGATGTAGAGTTAATGAAAATCATTGTGAAACTCTAGCCCCAGAAGATTTAGGATTTGAGAAATGGACCAAAAGGCTTGAGGCCAGTCTGCCTGCTAGCAATACCATTTAGAACATTTAAGTTCTAAGGGGGGCAATTATCCTCTTCTCTCTGTCATTATTAGTATTTGTCTAGGAAATAAGTGAGATCCATTATTAGCTCATTGGTGGCTGACTGCAAATTTTCAAAATCTTCAGTTGAGAGAACAAGAGCCTCACTTTTGAATTCTTATTTGGATGACATTTTCTTCTATTGAACCTCCATTTATCTCCCTCCTATTAGAATGCATCCTCTGTTTGTAGTGGCACCCCCTCCTCCACAGAAAATCTTAATTAAGCTTCTCCAGAAATCTGCACCATAATTGATCTTAGGAATCAGCAAAAGAGTCCCTACCAAAGGGTTCAATGTAGTTAAACTTCCTGTTTCCTGTTGCTCTATCTTACTTGGCCACTGGCCTAAAAGAGATCAGCACCCCAGGTGCTGAACGCCCCTTTACTTTTTTCACAAACATTTATGGATTATCTAGTATAGTAACAGTATATATTTTATAGAAGTGTGTTTGCAGATGCAGAGTGTGGTAGGAAAGACAGCTCCATAACAAGGCCTCTGGCCTTGGGCCTGAGCTTCACAGAGATGTTTACATTTTAAAGATAAGCAAAGATGTTACTAATTGGGCTCCATGGTAACAGCTGGCAGGGGAGGAAAGAAAGGGGAGAAGCAGCTCTCCCCTTCTCAGGTGCTATCCATAAGGGGTTAACTTGCCCAGAACAGTAAAAGAAAAAGCTGCTTTTGTGTGAACTTCTGCAGACTGTGAACTTCTGAGCCCCTCCCCTTACACGCTGGTTATAAAGTTCTGAAACTGCCTGAACTCGGGGTTCAGGGGGATTAATTGATGACAGCAAAAGCTGTACCCTCTGAACCGACTGCAGTCAAATAAAACAAGTTCTGTTTCCTATCCTGTGTCTTGCCTCCCCTGTCCTTACAATATGTGGGGTGGGGGGTGGGGGTGGGTAGGGACTTCAGGAAGCTGGAGAAGAACAAAGAGAAACCTGGGTGTATTAATTCGTTTTTAAAAAAGGTGCTACACACCCCAGTTAAGATGTATTTTCATGTAACTTTCTGGGCAAAGTACAACAATTATTTCACTTCACTTGAGGTTCTGAAAGGATAACATGTAGTTATATAAATTGCTTTGGGGAAAAAAATGGTTTAAAAAATAACCTCAGACCTTCTAATTTCAGGGACTTCACTGAGCCTTTAGCCTGGGGAAGGGGAGGGAGAAGGTCTAACCTTTTCATTTATTTCAACTTCTCAAGTAAACATTGCAAGACGAAAAATTAATTCCAAGTTTTCATGGAGGTGGGGAAAGAGGAGGGAGGATCTGTTTTGCGTCTTCCCTCAGACTTGCTGCGGAAAGCAAACGAGGACAATATGTTCCAAATTGCCAATCACATTAGTGTGTGTGGGCTGGTTACAACATGCAAATGGCTCTGAGACGTGTCTCTACTCCTCCCAAGATAAATGGAGGCGCACCTCACCATCCATCGCGATGGGAGTCACAGGAGGACAGAGAGCGTCGATACATGAGGGACCTTGGCCTTTCCTGTAGACAAACAATCTGTGCGGAAACACATGTGTTGATGGATCGCTCACCTGTAGCTGGGCTGCCTCCTCGTCCTCGGCACTGCCAGACACACCTTTCTGCAGGAGCGCGGACGCAGACACCTTTAGTGACTTTTCGGTAAGTTATGATGAAGCTCCAGCTTTTCATCTTGGAGTTCAAAGCTCCAGCCTTCCTACCCTATTTGTCACAACGGCTGAACGTCTACCTTACCTTTCAGCCAGAGTCAACCTCAAGGGATCTTTATGGTCTGGTGATGATCACAGTGGTCTCTGATACTGGTGTTGCTTTTCAAATAATGAATCTTCTCTAATAACCCAAGTGAAGATGTTGCAAAATGAAGCTGAAGCTAGGTCAACAGGAAACAGGCTAACCCATGAAGGAAATGTTTCACCATTTAGAACTTCTACTAACACCTCTGCTCTTTGCGTCAGTCTTCCGATTTACTCATGATTGGCAGAAGCTTCCACTTCCTCAATACATGCATGGCGCGCACAGTGATGCCATGTGAGTTGATCTCGAATGTAATGGTCAATACTGTAAAAGATACAGGATTTGCGAGCTTAACAAAGAAATGATATAGGAGAAATGAATGGGGGTCTCAAAATATTTTTGCAAATATGACCTCCTCATGGTCTATCTATGAAGGCTCAACACAGTGACAGTCTCCATCTCATACAAGTGTTTCACACACACATCCTTGATCCTTGCTGATTGGTTTCAAAGACTTAGCATATGGCTGTGCATGGTGATGCACACCTATAATCCCAGGGGTTTGGGAGGCTGAGGCAGGAGGATTGCGAGTTCAAAGCCAGGCTCAGCAACTTACTGAGGCCCTAAGCAACTCAGCAAGACCCTGTCTCTAAATAAAATATAAAAAAGAGCTGGGGACGTGCCCCAGGGGTTCAATCCTCGATACCAAAAAAAAAAAAAAAAAAAAAAGACTTAGCATATGGCTGTGATTATAATTGACAAGTAATAAAATGTAATAAAATAGCATTTAAATTTATTTTTGTAAGTTAAAAAAAATTTTTGAGATACATTTCCAATGAAATTTTTCTACATGACTTACTACAAAATTTTGATTTCTACGCTAAGTGAATTCCCTTTAACAAGACAGCAATTTCCTTTTGTCCTTGCCTGCATCTCAAAATATTCTGTACTCTTGTGTTCCTGCTGATTTGCACATCTTCCTGTTGTGACTCTCCTTATCCTTCCAGGTGCAGCTCAAATACTTCCTCTAAAAAACCCTTCTCTAGTGAAAAGGAACCTTTCTCCTCAAAACACCCAGCAGATTTTGTTTATAGCAACTATAAACAGATGCTGCCTTGAATTATAGAAGCTTGGAGTACATAGTTCAGACTCAAGGGCAGGTTCTATATAGTTTTTATTTGTTCATTCAGCTAATATTTGTTGAACTGTTTTATGTATGAATCAATGCTCTGGGATCAATGGGGGTTGGACAACCTTGCCTCTGTAAAACATGTCTGTACTGTGAATTCTATTTATCCAAACAAAGAGGAAAGAAGAAAATGAAGATTTAAATCTCCTTTCCATTGGGTTTCTAAAATTGAAAGTAACAATTACAAACTTTTGAATTACTTAAATTAAGGTAGATCTATTACTTTCCACTGTGTACCTCTATTCAAGAGGAATAGGTTGTCCTTGGGAGAGGGGATCCCTTTGTAAAGGACCAGCAAGCACCCTGGATGACTATTTCTTTTTCTCTTTCTTCTTTTATTCTTTCTTCATGGTTGTTTATGATCTCCTGCTCTGCGTGGCCAAAATTGGAACTTGACAGCTGGTACTTATAGGGTGGTGTCAGATGAAATTACAGGTCCTGTCCTTGGTGAATCCCATAATTTGTTTGGGTTGGTGGCTGCAGAATTGGAAAGCTGTTTCCTCAGAGCAGCAATGGCCAGTAATTCACAAGGTGGTCTAGGCTTGTGTCTAAGCTTCTTCAAGGACAGGACAGAGAAAGTGGTTCAGGGCCACAAATCTCTGCAACACTGATTAGTGTTTCATGTCAATCTCAGGAAAAACTCGAATTCAAAATACCAAGGAACAGCCAGCTGCAGTGGTGCATGCCTGTAATCCCAGCAGCTCGGGAGGCTGAGACAGGAGGATCGCAAGTTCAAAGCCAGCCTCAGCAATGGCGAGACGCTAAGCAACTCAGTGAGAGCCTGTCTCTAAATAAAACACAAAATAGGGCTGGGGATGTGGCTCAGTAGTCGAATGCCCCTGAGTTTAGTCCCCAGTACTGACTCCCCCAAATAAATACCAAGGAACAGAGTTTGGTGTTCAGTGATCTGAAGCATGAGTTGCACATGTGCCCACAGGTTTCAAGTATGGTAGTGAGGATAAAGGGACTCAGTCACATCTTTTTGTAAATACTCTATGTGCTTACCTTGATTCAATTTTGGCCTTAATGGGGCCTAGGGATGCCAATTTGTCCATTATAATTTAGAGGATTCATGAAACTCTAAAATTACTTTTAGTGAGTTTCATGTATTCAATCATTTTGTTGCTGGGTTATCTTCCCCATATTTCTTTGCATTGATACCAAAGCCATTTTTCCTCATAACAAGAGTCCAGATTTTGCACTAAGGCAAAACAAAATCCTGGAGCACAGTAGTACACAGTTATAATCCCAGCAAGTTGGGAGGCTGAGGCAGGAGGATTGTGAGTTCAAAGCCAGCCCTAAACAACTTAGTGAGACCCTGTCTCAAAATAAGATATAAAAACGAAAGGACTGAGAATGTGGCTCAATGTTTGAGAAACTCTAGGTTCAATCCCTGGTAAAAAACAAAATCAACCAAACTTGCAGTGTTGAGCTCCAGCCTGTGTGATGAGCCCTTGGGATTAGTCTTGGGACTGAGCTAACTAATCTTTGTAAATCTAATGCAGCAGGGAATTAGTCAACTGCTGACCAGTGCTAACCAGCAGGCTGAAGCTTGAACCTTGGCTGAACCCTAGCATATGTCTCTAGCTGCCTTTGTGGAGAGGACTCTCAAGTTAGGTCCTTACCCAGTCCCCTGTCTACCATGAGGGAGCTCCTACAGCAGGAGGGCCACAGAAAATCCACACTCTGATCTCATCTAGAACCAAAGTTTGCTACAAAGTCAAGCAGTTTTTTCCTGATGAGCTCAGGGTACTTAGAGGACAGGAGGATGGAGGGAAAAGAGAAATGTTAGGTTCTGGGACCTAATTACTTTCCTCCTTGGTCCTCCTTGTACTGTGCCCTTGGTACTGTCTTTAATCAGGCTCTCAAACTTGGCTGCACATTGGTGTCACCTAGAGAGCTTAAAACAACAACAAAACCCTAATTCCTGGGTCCTTACTTGGTGCAGCCAAGATTGGGGATAGCAAGCCAAGACCCTCTGACGTGTGGCTGTGCATGGATGAAGGTAGCAGGTGGCCTCTGGGCATGCTCCACCTATGACCTCATTCCTTCCCATTCCATTCCCCACTGTGTTTCCTTTAAATCCTTTGCATTTGCTTTCTGGTTTATGTTCCCCTCTCCTATATAAAAAGTCAAAATCCAATTTCCTGTTGGGCTATCTTTTCGATGTTTAGCAAGTTCAGCCGCCTTAAGCTTTCACCTCACGGTTGGATGGTGCAAGATTTTCTCCTCAGCTGCTAAATATTTGTCATAAACCTAATTGTACCGTCTGTTTCCCACGCTACAAGTATACATGGTCATCTATTAAAGCAGCTCCCTATAGTTATTTAGAGACAGGGTCTCACTGAGTTGCTTAGTGCCTCGCTTTTGCTGAGGCTGGCTTTGAACTCACGATCCTCCAGCCTCAGCCTTCTGAGCCACTGGGATTACAGGTGTGCACCACTGTGCCCGGCTCATAATAACCCTTAATACGGAATAATAGCATCTATTGTATATTCCAAAGAGAGCTTCATTTCATGAGTTCATTCCTCCTTTTTTCATCAGTAAAATGCCTTAGTTTATTTTCATTTAGTTTATTTCATTCCCTTTATACATATAAAAACCAGAATCTACCTGTGAATTATAAACCAGGGCTGTGAATCTACTGATACTCCAGAGAGTCATCTGAGCTATGCAGCTTTCTAAATTGCTTCCACAGGAGACTCACAGATATCAGAATTGATCTAGAGACTGAGACTGTCTATTTTAGCAGAGGCTGCCCAGATGAGGTCAGCTGGTGGTCGGTCTGGGGTACTACTGGTACGTGTTATTAGAAGAACATCTTTATTCCTCTTATGTGAACACATATCACCATTCCTTCTTGAACTTCACACCTCTTATCTGTAACCAACAATTCAAGAATTGTTTGACCTTAGAACTCCTCCTAAAATTGGATCGATGTAGCAAAATGCTTATTAATTAAAATTTATGATCAGATTAAAGTAAAATACTCTTGTAGATGATGTCACTGTGGCAAGATACACATGACATTTTATTCTCTTTAATGTAAAATACATATTGATTAATGTCCCAAATATGTTAACACATAAAGCAGAAGAGAGATAATGTCCTGGAGACCATCCATAGGGAGATATACCACTGTAGAGGGAGATGGTAAGTCTCAAGATCGAAGTACAGTGTAGAGGCGGGCTCAGTGGCACACGCCTGTAATCCCAGTGACTTGGAGGCTGAGGCAGGAGAATCACAAGTTCAAGGCCAGCCTCAGCAACTTAGTGAGACCCTTTCTCAGAAATTTAAAATAAGAATTTAAAAAATAGTCTGAGGATGTGGCTCAGTGGTTGAGCACCCCTGGTTTACATCTCCAGTACCAAACAAAGAAAGGATTAGTGTGCACGTTAATATTATGCATTGGTGGATTAAGTTCAGTCTCTTAGATCCTTTTGTTCTTGGGAATAGCCCACTATTTCCATAGTTTCCTCTGTTTATCATACATGTGCATGTTTGTGTGTGCACACACACATCAGAAAAAGTAGAGAAAAATGTCAAGGCTGTTATCTTTTTGAAATTTTATTTTTAATTGTTAATTGACAAATTATGGTTGTATATATTCAAGGGGCATAAAAGCAATGCTATAATTTATGAATACAATGTTAAACAGATTTTAATTGCTGATCAAATTAAGCTATTGAACATATCCATGACTTCAAATACTTATATTTGTGTGTTGAGAACATTTGGAATTGAAAATGCATAATACATTACATTTTACTCATCACACTATGCAATATATATCAAAGGAAAATACCTTCTTCCTCCTAATTTAGACTTTGTTCCCTTTGGCATCTATTTCTTCCACCTGCTTCAGCCTCTGCTGATTACCAATTTACTCTCTGCTTCTTTGACTTCAATTGGTTTATGTTCTACAATTCAGTGAGAATAAGCCATATTTGTCTTTCATGGCCACCTTATTTCACTTAGCATAATATTCTGATTTTATCTGTGTTGCTGCAGATGACAAAATATTTTTCTTTTTTCAAGACTGAATGGTATTCCATTACATATATATATGTGTATATATATACACACACACACATCTTCTGTATCCATTGATCTATTTATGAACACTTAGGTTGATTTAATAATTTGGCTATTATGAATAATGCTGTCATGAAAATGATATTGCACACTTCTTTGACATAGTGATTTCAGATTATTTGGGGTAAATAAGCAGAAGTAGGATTGTTGGATCATATAATAATTCTACTTTTAGTTTATTGAGGAAACTCTATACCATTTACCATAATAGGTAGTATTAACATACATCCCCCCAACCATGTGCAAAACTTTCCTCTTTTCCACATGTTTGTCAACCATTGTTATCATTTATCTTTTTGATAATGATGATTCTTGCAGGTATTGGATGATATTGTGGTTTTAATTTGCATTTCCCTAATGATTGCTAATGTCGGGCATTAACAATATCTACTGGCAATCTGCATTTTTTCTTTTGAGAAATGTCTATTCAGGTCTCTTGCCCTTTTTTTTGGCGGGGGTTACCAGGGATTGAACTCAGGGGTACTGGACCACTGAGCCACATCCCCAGCCCTATTTGGTGTTTTATTTAGAGATAGATTCTCACTGAGTTGCTTAGCATCTTGCCATTGCTGAGGCTGGCTTTGAACTCGCTATCCTCCTGTCTTGGCCTCCCAAAGTGCTGGGATTACAGGCATGCACCACTGCACCCGGTTTGCCTTTTTTAATTTTTTTTTTTTTTGTAGTGTTGGGGATTGAACCCAGGACCTTGAACATGTGAGGCAAGCACTCTACCAACTGAGCTATATACCCAGCCCAAAATTTGTTTTCTTTTTATATAGAGTTGTTTGAATTTCGTATATATATTTTTATACTAATCCTTTTATCAGGTGTTTGGCTTGCAAATATTTTCTAGCAATCTGTGGGTTGTTTCTTTGTTCTGATTTTTATTTTTATATTTTTGCTGTCAGCAGAAGCCTTTTATTTCAATGCAATTGCAGTTTTTTATTTTTCCTTTTACTGCCTGAGGTTTTGAAGTCAAATCTAGAAAATCATTGCCCAGATCAGTGTCTTGTAGTTCTTGAATCTTCTTTCGGGGGATTATTCTGAATTCTTTGTAATTTCACAGACCTCTTTTCCTTTAGGTTCCGTCTTTGGAGCTTGGTTGGTTTCTTTTGGGGGTGCCATGTTTTTCTCAGTCTTTACAATCCTTTGTATCTCACACGGGGTCTGTCTGTTTTGGGTAGACAGCCACATTTCCTCAAGTTTGTACAGGTGTGTTCTGGAAGGGATAAACCTTCATTATTTGGTCTAGCTTTGGATTGAGGATGGGTCAGATGGCATTGATCTGTCAGACAGAGCTTTTCTTGAATTCTCTATATGCTTTTTTTCTGAGTTTGAATGGGGCAGCTGACTGGGCTCCTCTACCTAATAAGAGACATTTTGTGGGGTGTACTAGGGATTGAACTCAGGGGCACTTGACCACTGAGCCACAGCCCCAGTCCTAGTTTTTATTTTATTTAGACACAAGGTCTCACTGAGTTGCTTAGCGCCTCATTGTTGTTGAGGCTGGCTTTGAACTCGTGATCCTCCTGCCTCAGCCTCCTGAACACTCAGCTACTTAATAAGACAATCAGCTGAACACTGCAGTCATGCTGAGCTGCTGGATGGGCACTGTAGTCACCTCACATCAGGATAAGGCCACAGGCTATGTTCAGGGGCTAGGTAGTACAGCTATTTGAGTTCAATAGTTGGACAGCATTGTAAATGAGGCTCTGAGGTTGAAGAGGTTCACTGATTGCTATGGATGAGCAATGCTTTGCTCAGTAGAAATGCACAATTGAGATTCATTCAATTCCCTGACAATGTGGGTCCTTGAGATGAGCTTTGAGCATGGGCTAAGCACTGTTTAAAATCTCAAAATTGGCACACCTAGGCCATGCTCTCTTCCAGAACTCACTGCAGTGGGGTCTATGGGTTCACTTTGAGATCATGCTGAGCACTGTTAAATTGTGTGGATAACTAACCTCTGATCTTTGCTGAAGTTTTGTAATGCTGTGACCCTGTAATGCTGTGAACACCTAGAAACACTACAGAAAGCACTAGGCCTGAGAAATGACATTTGGAAATTGCTGACCATTTTAATTATGACTGATAATATTGTGATAGCAGACAATATATTCAAACTAATTTATGTCAAAAAGCAGTTTTAAAACAGAGTACAAGAACAGCTCATCTAGCCTTCTTATAGACATTGACTTTGCTTTTAACTTTTTGCTATGAGAAATATCTGTGTAGGGTCTGGGGATATAGCTCAGTTGGTAGAGTGCTTGCCTCGCATGGACAAGGCCCTGGGTTTGATCCCCAGCACCACACACACACACACACAAAAAGATAAATATCTGTGTAATAAATTCCAGTGCACACACAATAACTCATCATTTCCTCTGCCAATTCCTAAGTGTGGAATTGCTGGATTGATCTCCAATCCTTTTGTGTCAGTGATAAACAGAATAATGCACCCCTCCACACAAAGATGTTCATGTTCCAATTCACATGGTTGTGCAGATATTAGGTTATGTGGCAAAGAGAAATTAAGATTGCTGATCAGAAATTTTTAAAGTAGGGAGAGTACCTTGGATTATCTGAATAGGACCAATGTAATCACAGGGTTCATTGAAAGACAAAGAGAGAGTCACATGAAGATGTAGCTCCAGAGGAAAGTCACAGAGAGATGCAGTGTTTTGGACTTTAAAGATGCAGAAAAGAGCCACAAGCCAAGAAATATGAGCAGCCAATGGAAGCTGGAAAGGGCAAAGCAATGAATTCTCCCCTAGAGCTTCCAGAAGGGAACATAGCCTTGTCAGTATTTTGATTTTAGACCATTGAGACCCATGTCAGTTGTCTAACCTACAGAACTGTGAGATGATAAATTTGTGTAGTGTTAAGATGCTAAATTTGGGGCTGGGATTGTAGCTCAGCGGTAGAGCGCTTGCCTCGCATGCGTGAGGCCCTGGGTTCGATCCTCAGCACCACATACAAACCAATAAAATAAAGACATTGTGTCCATCTACAACTAAAAAATATTTAAAAAAAAAAAAAAGATGCTAAATTTGTGGCAATTTGTTATAGCAGCAGTGCAAAGCTAATACGGCCTACTCCCAGATTAATATAGTCAGAGTCAGCACTGGCTCTCAGCTAATTTTCATTAAAATAAAAATTCTACCCTATGGTGAGAGGAAAACCTTAGCGACCTCCTCATGCCATGGCTTATAATCCACCTCAAAAGAGGACTTAAATATAAAAAAGCATCATATGTGGGAGGCTCACATGATTTCCCAAAGATCTGGGTTTCCCCCTAGCTGTTCTTCTTATTGTATCTCCCCATTTCCCAGATAGGAAAGACTATAGATGACAGTTGAGCTGGAATAGCTCCTTGTCCTTGAGCTCTCATACTCAAGGCTGTAGAAGCCCTCCCGCTTCCTTGTCCATGCCGTGATAAGCGACAGTTCTTGCCATGAATGGAAGTCTGCTGGCACCCCTCTTCCTGTTTTTAATCTGCCTTGATTGAAGACATGAGCATTAGATCTCAGATATCTAAATTTCAGCAAACAGGGAAGGACCACAGGAAAGTCAGAGACACTGTCCCTGATGTCCCCGAATCCCCCACCTACTGCCTTTATGAGAGAAAGATAAACATTTATTTGTTTAAGTCACTGGTAATTATTTGTTCTATAATTTGCACCAAAGCACTCCTTACAGACTGCATCTGCATTCCATCCTTAGACTCTACCCCTTTCTTCTTTAGTCTAAGGCTCCCCATCCTTAGTGTGCCTCCTTCATGAAGCTTCATTCACTGTGTGACCCATGGAATTGCCTCCTCTCAACCCCTCCAGCACCATCTGAGCCAATCAGATGGTACTTTATGTTGTACATGCCTCTAGCTATCTCCTAGGTGTCTGCTCTTGCTATTCACAAGACTGGCACTGTCCAGTAGAACTTTCTGGGATGAGGAAATTATTTTTTCTATAGTGTCCAGTATGGTGGCCAATAGCTACAGGCGGCCATTGGGCACCTGAAATGTGGCTAGTGCAACATAAATTTTCACTTTATTTAATTTCATTTTAAATAACCACATGTGGTAGGTGGCTACCATACTAGCCTGCACAGCACTAGAATATCAGTTCCCTAAAGAAAACAAGGACAATTGATAATATTCTTTGTCTCTAGCAGAGAGGTGGGCACCAAGTACATAATAATTCTTTTTTGTTTTTTTATCAGGGGTACCAGGGATTGAACTCAGGGGCACTCGACCACTGAGCCACATCCTCAGCCCTATTTTGTATTTTATTTAGAGACAGGGTCTCACTGAGTTGCTTAGCACCTCGCTTTTGCTGAGGCTGATTTTGAACTCGTGATCCTCCTGATTCAGCCTCCCAAGAGGCTGGGTACATAATAATTCTTAAATGACCTTTCGTTACTCCACATGGCCCACAGCTGTCATTGCCAGTCTCCAGGCCTACAGGAAATCAACAGGCAATGTGAACAAAACAAGTTTCCCAAGTGTCGTAATCCAAAAGGTATGTGTGAGGGGGTACTGCAGCAAGCTGTCTTATGGGGTGCAGTAGATCTTCAGCCCCAGATGATGTTGTCTTGTTGAAGGGAAAATCAGTGTGGCCAAATACGGAATGAAATGGACCAAATTATGCTATCAGCATATATTAATATATCAAAATAAATTCTACTTTTATATACAATGATCATACACCAATTAAAAAAATAAATAGAAGGAACACCAATAGAGTAGAGGAAAGTGATCGGAGGAAAGTGCTAAGGACCAAAATGGAGCAGATTATGGTATATTCATTTATAAACATGACAAAATGAATCCATTATGCATGACTATAGTACATTAATAAAATATAAAAAATAATATCTAAAAATTGGTATGTTTAGATAAAAGTAGCAAATTTTAAAATACTGATATGTAATTTGAAATGTAAAAGAAAAGAGATTTGGGTAGCCTGAATAAAAGATATGATGGCCAGATGTGCCCAGAAGGCCACCAGTTTGAGGCCTATGGCCCACAAGATGAATTTCCAATTCTTCCCAACTTGTCCTGCCTGGGAGACTGGCAGACATCCTGAGCTGGTCTCCTGCTGTTCCTTCCTGTGTCCTCTGTTCTAGCAAGCTGGGACCACCTGCAATTCCCCAAACTGTCCTGCACTCCTGTGACTCTCTTTGCTTCTGGCAGTATGACTGCTATTCTATTATCCATCCCTACACGGACCTTGACCCCCTTGTTCTCATAGGAATATCCTAGATATTCTTCAGGTCTCAGCTCAGATGTTCTTTCTTCAATAAACTCTTCTTTGACCCAAATCAAAAGACAAACCCAGGCCTTTGCACAGAAAGCTACTATTGTACTTCTCTTGTGGTGTTAGAATAGTTGCTTACCAACCAGCTTCAATAACAATGGCTGCTAGTTTCCAAGCAAAGTGCTAGGTAATTTGTACAACTAACTGTGCTAAGGGACTTAGTTAGCTCTCTACCTATTCTCCCTAGGATTAAATTAACAAGTCCCTGATGCCATTTCTTCTCTGCAAAGGATGAGTAATGAGTAGCCACTTCCAGAGGCAGAGAAGAGTAAAAGATGTATTACATAGAAAGTGCTTAGTACCATGTGTGGAGCATAGTAAATGCTCAGTGAATATTTCTTCCATTATCACTTCTTAGCCAGGAACACGTCATGCAGAGGTGGCCATATGTGATCACAAATCAGTATCTGCTTTCAAGAGAGTCTGCCCTGGAGAATTTAATTGTGATGGACTCAGGGATACTCCACCATTGTTTGCTATTGTTGTTATTTTATGATTCTGCATAATTTCGTTTCCTAAAACATGTCCCCAGGCTCAGCAGGTTCATACCCTTCTCATTCCTTAATTTCAAATGATTGGGAAGGTCAAGAATTTTCTCTTTAAGTTACTCATTAGCACTTTCCAAAATGAATTTTGCAGGTGCCATATAGTTTAAATTTAAAATAGATTATCCACTTAAGCTATGATGTAAATTTGGTGGAAAATTCATGCAATGATTGAAATAGTGAGTAGACAAACGATTTTGTTCATACAAAATTTCCCCTTGCAATAGTATGTTGTGACTTCATATTAGGAGTTTTATCTTACACATCCCAAACACTGAGGGTCATACAGGTTGAGCAGTCTGCCCGCAGACATGGGTGTTGGAGAGGGGTTTGGAAGTCGGGGCTATTTAAAATCTAAGCACAGTGATGCTAAAGCACAGCCCTAGATGTCACCTTAGTTCCCACAGGGGGAAACTGATTCAAGTGGCATTGGCTATATGATTTGGTGAGGATTATATTGTCAGGGCAGGGACCCAAGACCCTGACTTCAGGAGCTTCTTCTATTCTAGCTTGATGCCTCTCCCCATCTAAAGAAGCAGTTTGCATTCAGGGGACACCTTGAAGGAGGGACAGAACAAAGCAGGGCTATCAGCTGTTTTTGACAAGGGCCTTTGAGGCCTGGCCATTTCTTTAAGTCTGCTGGAACAGACTCCACCAGCATCCCACACAGCACATTCTCCTATAGGTGCCCCAGGAAAGAAATGCAGGAGGGCAGAGCTACACCCCCCACAACCCTGACCAACCAGACCAAAGTGCAAGTGACATCTGCTTCCTTCAGAGATGACCCTGCGGCTCTTTGTTTTCATGGCCCTCCAAGAAACCTAGACTATCCAGAAAGATACATTTAATAATCTTCAAGGTAGCAGGCCCTAACTTCCCTAAGGAATACCTGCATTTTTGGGGGGAGGGATGATACTGTGAAGCTTATAGCTTCTAACATTTTATTTTTATTTATTTATCAATTTATATATTACCATACTGGGGACTGAACTCTACCACTGAGCCACATCCCCAACCCTTTAGAAAATTTTTTTTCTTAAGACAGGGTTTCACTAAGTTGCCGAGGCTGGCCTCAAACTTGCAATCCTTCCTCAGCCTCCCGAGCAGCTGAAATTACAAATGTGTGGTACAATACCCAGTGGCAGAAGCTTTTTAATCTGACACCATCCCATTTGTTAATTCTTGGTCTTATTTCCCAAGCTTTAGGAGTGCTATTGAAGAAGTCATTGCCTGTGACTGTTGGAGTGCTATCCTTGTGTTTTCTTTTAGCAGTTGCAAAGTTTCTGGTATAATTCCTAGGTCTTTGATCCATTTTGAGATGATGTCTTTTGTGGAAGGTGAGAGAGATAGGAACCTGTTTCATTCTTCTACATATGGGTAATCAGTTTTCCCAGCACCATTTGTGTTATGGTTTAGTTGTGGTGTCCCCAAAGCTCACATGTGAGACAATGCAAGAAGGTTCATTGGAGAAATGAGAGGCTTAACCTAATCAGTGAATTAATTTCCTGATGGGATTAACTGAGTGGTAACTGGAGGCAGGTGGGCGTGGCTGGAGGAGGTGGGCGTGGCTGGAGGAGGTGGGGCACTGGGAGCATGGCTATGGGGTATGTATTTTGTATCTGGCAAGTGGAGTCTCTCTCTCTCTGCTGTCTGATCATCATGTGAGCCGCTTCCCTCCACCACACTCTTCCACCATGATGTTCTGCCTGAACTCCAGCCCAGATGAATGGAGCCTGCTGTCCATGGACTGAGACCTCTGAAACTATGAGTCCCCAAGTAAACTTTTCCTCCCCTAAAATTGTTCTGGTCAGATCTTTTAGTCACAGCAGTGAAAAAGCTGACTGAAAAAATTTGTTTAAAAGATCATCTTTTATCCAACATTTATTTGGGTGCCTTTGTAAGGATCAGATGACTAGATACGTGGATTTGGCTCTGTCTTCGATTCCATTGGTCTGTGTGTCTGTTTTTATACCAGTGCCTTTCAGTTCTGGTTATTGTAACTCTATACTATAATTTGAAGTTCAGTATTGTGATTACTCCAGCAAGAGCTTTTTACTCAGCATTGCTTTGGCTTTTGTGGGTCTTTTATTCTTCTACATGGATTTTAGAATGATTTTTCCTAGTTCTGTGAAGAATTTCACTGGTACTTTGATGGCGATTGCCTTCAATCTATAGTTTGCTTTTGGAAATAGGATCATTTTCACAATGCTGCCATCTATGAAATGGGGAGTTCTTACCATCTTTCAGTGTTGTCTTCTATTTCTTTTTTTCAGTTCTCTGTAATTTTCATTGTAGAAGTATTCCCATCTTTTGGTTAGATTTATTCTTAGGTATATTTTTTGAGGCTTTTGTGGTTGGAATCATTTTCCTGGCTTTCAGTGGGTTCATTATTAGTGTGTAGATTTTGTATGTTGATTTTGTATGCTGCTGCTTTGCTGAATTTATCAGCTCTAGGGGTGGTGGAGTTTTTTGTATTTTTTAAGTATAGATCAGCTCATCTGAAAGCAATGACAATGTGATATTTTCCTTTCTGATTTGTCTATATTTCTTATTTTCTTCTCTTGCTTAATTGCTCAGGCCAAAATTTCAAGTCTTATATTGAACAGGAGTGGGAAGAATGGACATCCTCATCTTGTTACTGATTTCAGAGAAAATGCTTTTAGTTTTCCTCATTCAATATGATGTTGACTTTGAGTTTCTCATATATAGCCTTTATGGTGTTGGGGCAAGTTCTTTTTATCCTTAGTTTCTCCAGTGCTTTTAGCATGAGTGAGTGATGAGTTTTATTGAAGATTTTTTTTCTGCATGAGATGTTTGCATGACTTTTGTTCTTAATTCTATTTATGTGATGAATTATATGTATTTAATTTGAACCACCTTGAATCTCTGTAATGAAACCAACTTGATTGTGATGTACAGTTTTCTTAATGGGTTGTTGAAGACATTTTGCAGATATTTTACCAAGAATTTTTGGATCTGTGTATAAGGTATTGTGCAGATTTTTTTTTCTTTTTGTAATTTGGGGTTCTGAGTAGCTCCTGTATCTGGATATCCATCTCATCCTCAAGGTTTGGAAAATTTTCTAGAATTATTTCATTGAAAAGTTATCTATTCCCTTATGTTGTATCTCATGTCCCTCTTTGATGCCTATGAATCTTAGATTTGGTCTCTTAATGTTGTTCTAGATTTATTGTATATTCCTTATATGGTTTTTAAATTTCTTTATTAAGTTTTCAAGTTTATATATTTTTGTCTTCAATGCCTTAAATCCTGCCTTCTATGTGATTTCATTTATTGGTGAAATTTTCAATTGAATTTTTAATTTGATTTATTTCATCTTTTATTTTCAACATTTGTTTGGTTCTTTTTCAGAGTCTCTCTTTATTAAAATGCCCTTTTCATATCTTGCATATTCTCCCTTAGTTAAATTCCTTAGATCTCCTTTAGCTCATTGATCACTCTAACCATCAACTTTCTGAATTCCTTATCTGGCATTTCCTATACTTCAGTGTCTATGTGTTCACCTGTTAAAGTGTTGTGAACTTTTGGGGGCACCTCACTCCTTTGCTTTGTTATATTACCTATATTTCTACATCCACTTTTGCACATTTGCTGGGATGATTCTCTCTTCTGCTGTTGAACCAGAGAAATTTTTAGTGAGCTTCTTTCTGCTCACTAAGTGCCTCTGGCTTGGTGTATATCTAATTGTTGGTACTCCCACTCAGTGTGATCCTGCTGCTCTGTTCTGTCTCCAGCACTGCTTTGAGTGGGTATAATAACCATCAGTAACTGCAACCACTGCAGAACAAAGCCATATACTAACAAACCTTTAAAACTTACTGAAAATTTCCTCCACAAGTCCACTAAGTCGAGTGGGAAAATGGGAGTAATTTACCAGAATAGGCTGAGAAATTAGGTATTAGAGAAAGTAAGATTACTGTTAAGCTATGTAGTATATGAAAAGGAAGAGAAAGAATGAAGAATGAGGAGAAAAGAAAAAATGGGGGAGAAGAAGATAGAGAAAGGAGCAGATAATACAAGAAAAAGAGACAAAAGATGAAATATAAACATGGTCAAGGAGAAAAAGGATATACTAATTCCAAATAATGCATTAAAACATTAAAAGAAATACTTTAAATTGGATTATGGAATGAAATATCAATTAAGGGAAAACCTGTTATGTCAATACAGAAGATATCTATGACATAAAAGCCAGTTTTGATTTATGTTATTCCATGCTGAGCTATTTGAGATGGGGAGACTTACTAGGTCCACCTGATTTGGACTTCATCAGGCTTGGGAGGTTTACTGTATTCCCACATATCCTGTTTTACCTTTGTGTTTCTTTGGTGTGGAGATGGCAATCTTACCTGCACACCTCTGATACAATTCTAGGATGCTCCTTCCATTCTTTGGTGTGTTATGATACCTGTTCTGGTGGGCCAGAGGAAAGAACTCCTATTTATGACTTAGCAGCCAGGTCTCTCCCTGATTAGGGATACAATCTAGTGTGTGCACCTGTAGAAATCCTTCATGTGCCCCAGCTATAAAATAGCTGTGAGCTTACCTGTGTAGGTTTGGGGGTGTACAGGATATGGCAGCCTAAGGTACTGTTCATCTGTAGTGCTGCTGTTGGCCCATGAGAGGTACCAGGTGGATTCTGCCACCACCTTGGCATGTGCACATGCTTGGTGACAACAGGTGACTCTGAGACCCACATCTGCAGGCCCTCTTTGGGCTGTGTGGCACTCTCAGTTATGAAGGCCTCTGCTTTGGCTGCTGCATCTACAGGGTTCCTGCCAGCTCCTGGAGTTCCCATTGGGAGTCCCATGTCTGTGCACAATCTGCAGTGACCCCTGGCTGTGCAGCTGCATCTGCAGGCCCTTGGTATGATGCAGGGGGTGCTGGGGCACAGGGATGTTTCTGCAGCCATTGGGGCTCATGCTGCTTCCCTGGGATGCCCTGCTACCTGTGAAGGACTTCCTGTATGCGCCACTCCACATACTCCCTTGTCAGTGGTCCTGAAGGGTTTTGACAATGTCACATAGCAGTGATCCCTCTGTAGAGATTATTGGGACAGTTCTTTTCATGAGCATGCCCTATGATAGTATCTGCTGCTGTCTGTTGTTGGGAAGACGTCATGGCTCTTAGGGAGGCAGGCTTAGGTGTGTTCACAAGGTGGCTGCCTGGCACAGTTTTCCACCAGCAATTTCAGATGATTTATACATTTCTCCCCCACTAAGTGACCTTGCAGCTCCTGTCCTGGCTTAACTGGATCTTGACTTTCTTTTCTACTAATTTTAAGGAAGGAAGCTTGCCGCCCTGCCTCTCCCTCTTTCTCCCTTTGTTGCCCCTCCCCCTGACCTGCCTTGGTCAGGATTCAGGGTTAATGAATTATTTCCTGTTTATTGTTCTAGCAACCATAGTTCATCCACCCATCCAAGTCTCAGCCTGTCCAGGACTGTGTCTTCGTGCATTCCCTCCATCACCCACCTCTTGGCTCAACTCTCTCGCTGCTTCAATTTTAAACTCTCAGTCCAGATTTGCTGCCTAAATCCACTCTACAATCTTGAGAATTCTTAAACAGTGACAGAATGTCACAATCCTTTGTTTTTCTTTCTTTGGGGGGAAATGGATTGAAATAAACTTACAAAGTAATAACACCCAACATATATTGATGTGTACACTTTGAAATATAATCTTCAAAGAATCTTGAGAATTCTTAAACAGTGACAGAATGTCACAATAAATCCTTTGTTTTTCTTTCTTTGGGGGGAAATGGATTGAAATAAACTTACAAAGTAATAACACCCAACATATATTGATGTGTACACTTTGAAATATAATTTTCCTATACCAATACATTAGCACCCTGTTATTCTCAGTTTCACTTTCTAAAGTTTCAGTTATATGCAGTCAACCAAGGTATGAAAATATGACATGAGAAATTCTAGAAGTAAGCAATTAATGATTTTTAAAGCTGTATGCTATTCTGGGCAATGTAATGGAATCCTGTGCTGTCCTGATCTGTCTGTTCCAGGATGTGATCATCACTTTGCCTGCAGTATCCACACTGTATACACTGCCTTCCCAGTAATCACTTAGTAACATGTCAGTTATCAGATCAACTTTCCAGGTATTGCAATGATTATATTCAGTAACCCTTATTTTACTATAATAACACTTATTTATTTTACTGTATTATCTCCCCACACAAGAATAGTGACACTAGCAATTTAGATATGCCAAGTAGAAGCCCTAAATTGCTTGAAGTGAGAAGATGAAGAACAATAGAATATTTTATAATAGATATTTTCATTACAATGCATTATTATAATTGTTTCATTTTATCATTATTTCTAGCTGTGCAAAATGTATAAATTAAACTTTATCATAAGTATATATATCTAGCAGAAAACATAGTATAATAGCATAGGATCAGTACTATCTGAGGTCTCAGGTATCCACTGGGCGTCTTGGAAGAGATCCCCCATTGATAATGGGAAACTACTGCACCTCTTTCTTAGATAAAAGGTTGCAGTTTTCTAACTTAAAACGTCAGGCATAAACACAGACCCTAGAGAAAACTGAGGGTGTCCAGGCAAGTACTAGCTGGAAAATGTAAATGAGCTGCTGTTCTATCACTCAAAGTTAACCATGGCTAATTTCCTGATGTTGATTTGCAGTTTTTAAAAATAGGGATTAGATTATTTTTTACATAAAATATTGCAAACACTTTGTAAGAAACTGTCTTATGTCTTGACTGGGATGGTGGTCACCCACATTTACAGAGGTGACAATGGCCTAGAGCTCAACACACACACACACGCACATGTACACACACACACACACACACATACACACAAGCCCATGTAAAAATGGTGAACTCTCGGCTCTGGGTAAGGTTAGTGTATTGTATCCACATCAACGTGCTGCCTTTGATATTATCCCTGGCTCTGTAAGATGTTACCACTGAAGAAAAAGAGAAAAGGAGGCTGGACAGGGCCTCTCAATATTGTTTCTGAAAGCTATTTAAATCTATAATTAATTACAAAATTAAAAGTTCAAAAATAAAACATATAATATCCTTCCTCATCAACAAACATTGTTATAAAGTATCATTTTCAATAGTTGCCTAATTTATAATTGTATGGAACAATTATATAGCAAATGCCCTTTGAGGATCTCAGAGACAAGAAAAACACTGCTCATTGCAGATATTAATCTAAATTATGAATGTATCAAACCAGAGAAGATCATACTGATCACCTCATCCTAACACATCACTTTACAGAAAGGGGGAAATTGAAGCTCAGAGGGCAAAATGCCTTGTTCAAGATCAGAGAGGCAGTTAATGGGAAACCCTGACCTACAGCCTTCATCTCCAGACACACAGCCTTCGCATGTCAGCTCCAAAGAGCCCAAAAGCTCAGTCCAGAGATTGACAGAATAACAGGCAGCCACCTCATATGGTTAAGTAGCTAAATATATAATGATGTGGAAAGAACAAAAATATACTACAACATTTAGTAGAAACCAAGTTTAGCAGAAAGGCATAACTACTGCAGGAGTGTCAATCAAAGGCAGCTATTCTAAATGAGTGAAAGACCATGAATGGGTCCCCAAAGAGAAGGCAAGGAGTACAGAAAACCTGAGTGACAGTAACCACACTCTTCCAATGAATGGCCACCAGATGAGAATGCAAGCCCCACTGCCACAAGGAAATGTAGGTCTTTGTGTAAAAATAGTACCTTTTAAAAGGTTTGTTCCAAATCCTTCTGAACAAAGAAAGAAAAGTATGGAAACCAAACAAAACCTGTTTGTGGATTGAAGCAATTTGGGGACTCTGTGTGGGACAATACTATCAAAGAATGATCATATCTGTGCTATTAAAAATGTATCTTTCCATATTTTTATTGGTGCACTGTCGTTGGTCATAATGGTGGGGTTCATTGGTGCTTATTTGTACATGCACATGAGGATCAACATAATTTGGCCAATATTGTCCCCGTGTTTACCCTTTCTCTCCCTGCGTCCCCTCCCCCTGGGCCCTTTCCTCTACACCACTGATCTCCCTTTGATTTCCATGCAGTCACTCCTCACCCTCCCCCCCCCCCCCTTTTTTTCCTTTTTCTTCTCTAGCTTCCACATATGAAAGAGAACGCACAACCCTTGGCCTTCTGAGTTTATCTTACTTTGCTTAACATAATGTTCTCAAGTTCCATCTGTTTTCCTGCAAATGACATAATTTCATTCTTCTTTGTGGCTGAATAAAACTCTGTTGTATATAAGTACCCTGATTTCCTGATCCATTCATCCACGGAAAAGGTAATTGTACCCCACCCATCAGGGGTGCTATGCCAGACTCAGATTTCAAACTGATGATGGGAGGAAGTAAAACTGCTCTGACATCTTCCCTAGAAATTCGTGCAACCTTAGTAGCTACTGCCACTCCCCAGAGGCCTCCAGATGTGACAGAGGTGAGGCATTGTTCAGTATTAGTCCATAGAGAAGCTCTACGAATGTTGCCAGGAAGGACAACTGCAATACCTTTATGGGATCAGTTTTGTAGCCTGTGATTTGGCATCCAAGTGATTATCTAAGTGTTTCAGTATCATTTAATCAATATGATTCTGCTATAAATTAGCCAGAATTGTTTTATGCTATCTATAATGGGGAAACCTAACCGATACAATGGGAGTCGGGTAGCATATGTCGATGTGTCTGTAGTGGCTATATTTTTAACACCAGTTTGTTGTATTAAAGGAACAGAGAAATGCTCAAGCATTTGGTGTTTGAGTAGAGGGTCACCAAAAGAAATATGGAGTATAGTCTTTAATGAATGATTTGTACCCAATCTATTTGCTCCCTCAAACACACCCTATACTGTTTTAAAGAACTGAATTCTGGAAGGACTAAGCTGGGTGGTAGCTGGGTGCTAAGTATGGCAGGACCCACTCCAAGGTGACTTCTTCCCTCACCTGTCCTTCACCTTGGGGATCTTGGCATCCTTCTGTCCACATGCTTCGCATACTCCAGGGCCTTTCTATAGGTCTAAATACCCTATACTTTTGTTTTTGCTAATTCTTCCACCTGAAGTGCCTTTCCTCCTTCCTATTTATGAAAATCTTACCACCCTCTTAGTCCAGCTTAAAGACTTCCAAGAGTCCTAAAATTGGAAATGCTGATTAATTAGCTCTCTGACCCAATGTATTAGTTAGCTTTTTCATTGCTGTGACCCAAAAACTAGATAGGTACCCCTTAAGAGAGGGGAAGTTTATCTTGGCTCATGGTTTCAGAAGTTCAGTATGTGGCTGGCTGATCCCTTAGCTCTGGGCCCTAGGTGAAGCAGAGCATCACAGCCAAAGCGCATGTGACAGCTAGGGAGCAGAAAGAGAGATAGAGAGAAAGCTCCACTCACCAGGGACGAAACAAACCACAAATTCATGCCCCCAATGACTTACTTCCTGCAGCCACACCCCACCTATCTACAGTTACTACTCAGTTAATCAGTGGATTAGCCCACTGATCAGGTTAATAATTTAATTATTAATTAAATTAATAATTATTAATCCTTATATTAATAATCATATTATGTTAATTATATATTATATTAATAATCCTAATCAAATTATTTCTCTTCTGAAGAGTTTTGCAGTGTCTCACACATGAGCTTTTGGGGGACTCCTCCTATCTAAACCATAACACATTACCCCCACCATTATCCTTCCATACAGATTTCGTTTGGCTCCAGAAGCAGAGGTACCTGGGAATAAAAAGTGTAGGAAGGAGATGAGGTGAGAAGACAGACATCCCTGACCCCATTCCAGACTAATGCCCATGTGTTTGTCAGCCTATTTTACCTTCCTGGAGGATGAGCAGGTTTACTTTCCTGTATCCCAAGCATCTAACAGAGTACCTAGAACATACCAAATACTCTACGAAGGTTTGTTGAATGAATAAAGGAACAATTCCAGGGGGTGGGGAATTAAAGATGTCTACTTACTGATACATCAGCCAGCTTTTCCATTCTACCTTTATTTTTATACCCTTGACCAAATGCTTAGATGAATCTGAGCATGATCACACCACCACTTAAGCAATTTGGTTGTTTCCAGGCAAGCACCATTGACACACAGCTTGCCCATCCTCTCACTGGGCTGGCCTCTCACTGATCCAGGTTCTCAGGCTCTTTGAGGAGGTAGCTATATATGTTGGTGCAGCAGCTTGCTCCATAGGCAGCAACTGAGACGGGCCCTAGGGCCTCTGCTCAGAGGCCCAAATGCCGTTCAGAGTTCTGCCTGGAGAGATGCCAAAAGTGACCACAGACCCTGGGAGCTGAAAATCTTTTGCTCAAAGTCTGAAAACAAATCTTAGAAAGGTAGACATCAGACAGCTACTGCAAAGTCTGCAAATCTCACTTCAGACTACCTAGAAGGTAAATATTGGATCCCATGTTGAGCTGAATGGCTTTGAGGAGGAATCTGAGAGCCTGGCAGGAACAAGTGTAGGTGAATTTGGCTCAACTTAGCTTCCCACCGCAGCTCAGATCCTGGGGGCATATCCTGCTTCCACTGGGAATCACAGCTCATCGGTGCTAAATGGAACTCAGAGGGTCATACCTAACCCTTGCATTTCACAGAGGGGCAAACTAAGGACCGAAGAGCACTCTGCAAAGAAAACCCAGAACTGATACATTGTCAGGCACAAAAGTCTGCCTGTCAGTGAGTGGGAACCTTATTGTCTCTACTGAGTTGTTCAACTCGACTTCTGATACCTTTGATGATAGAAGGCGCTTGTTGACCTGGGAACTCAAACACTACAGATGTACACAATGGCTTGATGTGAAAAAATTCTGATTGGCTTTCCTAATGAAGAATCATTCTGCATGAGGAAATCACTTTCCACGTAGTATCTCTCATCCAGCTTTCTTAATCTGCCCATGGTAGAAGACTATTCATTTGCCCATTCATACTGATGGAAACTGAATTTGAAGGAAGCAGACATTTTACCATATGCATTCAAGTCACAGAGATATACATTCTCTCAGCAATACTGTACTTCTCTATGGAAGAGACAGCACCCCTACACTCTAGGATGCTTGTATCACATCACTGCATTTCCCTGCTCACAGTTCATTTGGACAAGAGATGGTACCTAACTCAAGCTGGGCCAATCAGATCGGCTTTCTATGGATTTTGAAATCTGAGAGACGTAGGGAGTTACCTGGGCATCTGAGCATCTGAGGTGATTTCTGACATGGAAGAAAATATTCTAGAAAGTTATAAGTAAGGGTTTGCTCTGAATATGCAAAAGCAAACAAAGCCAGTTGAAAGAGGAAAATGGGGGGGGGGTGTTAAAGACAGAGAGACCAGAAGAGGAAGAAACTGGCAGACAAGAAATAAAGGAGGAATAAATGTTATGGTTTGGATGTGAGGTGTCCCCCCAAAACTCACATGTGAGACACTGCAAGAAGGTTCAGAGAAGAAAGAATTGGGTTATGAGAGCCTTAACCCAATCAGTGAATTAATCCCTTGATGGGATTAACTGGTATCCGAAGGTGAGTGGGGCGTGGCTGGAAGAGGTCCTCATGGGTGTGTGCCTTTGGGGTATATATTTATCTCTGGCAAGTGGAATGTCTCTCTCCTTTCTGATCATTACATGAGCTGCTTCCTCTCTTCTGCCATGAGCTGCTTCCTCACCTTGAGCCCCAGAGAATGGAGCCAGCTGTCCATAGACTGAGACCTCTGAAACTATGAGCCCCCAAATAAACTTTTCCTCCTTTATAATTGTTCTGGTTGGGTCTTTTAGTCAAAATAATGAAAGGCTCACTAAAACAAAGAGAAAGAAACAAAGGAGACAAAGTGAGAAGCAAGTATTAACAGAGGGCTCAGGACAGGGAGAGAGATGGAGAGGAGAGACAGAGACAGAGAGAGAGAAGATCAAAGACTGAGTTTCATGTTTCTGTTTCAAATCACTTGAGAGGCCCAGCTGCTTTGGATTCTATGGACAACACAATGTTCTTCTAATACATCCCCCTCTTGTAATTTGAGCTTTGCTGTTTTCTGTTAATTGCTACTACAAGTTTAAGCTATAAACAGCTTGGCACTTCAAAAAGCAGTGCTAGTTAGAAAGAAAATGGAAAAAGAATATCTGTGGTAAAGTGACACGTTATGGATTTCAACATATTTGGAGACCACCTTGGCTTCTCTGTATCCATTTATACACTAGCTAATTATTTTAGTTAATGAGACCTTCACCATCAAAAGAAATTTAACTCAGCTCCATGATGGGGAGCATGCACTAAAAATTCTTTAGACAGAACCCTATGATGGTTGGAACAAGTTCATGTATCCAGGCTTGAAGGAAATAGAAGAGAGATGGCCCGATACTATGGGGTTAGTTGACATATCAGCCAGAGGTGCTGAGTCTGGCCTGGGAAAGTGTCTTTGAAAACTGGGGTGGCAGCAGGTGGTGCCCAGGGAGGTGGGAGCAGAGGAATGGGGACTGACAGGTCATATCAGCGCAGTCCACGGTACATGGCATCTCCTTGCCGTACCACATATTGTACAGTCATTTCCTTCCACTGTCCCCTTGCTACAGGGTTTTACCACCCTGGGCAAATCTGCTCACTTCTTTCCTGTTACCTCCATTACTTTTGGCACTGATACCCACTACCTGCTGGGCACCTTTCTAGGTATTTGAAATAGCAATAAGCAAGAATCTTTGTTTCACTGGCATTTCCAAACTGTTTTGAGAGACAGACAATAGACACATAAAGAAATACATGATTTTCATTTCCGATAAGTACTGTGAAAAAAAATTACGCTGTGTAGATTGGGATGGATGAGAAATGGAAGGGGGTTTTATTCTAGTAGTTCAGATATAAGATCTGGTTTAAGGTCCGTTTACCCAACTATGAGCTCTGAGAGGCATCTTTGCCTGGCATGTGGCAAGTGCTCAATAAATTGGTATGAGAACCACAAATTCCAGTGTTTCACAGTCAAAGAAAGCTCTCCCACGTTTAACAGAAAGCAGGTGAACTAGAGAGTTAACCAATCACCTAGAAAATGACTGAAAATTATTATGTTCTCTGAAAAATGTAAGTATCATATTTTCCCCTGACTTCACCCAGGAATGTAATTAACCGGAAAGTCCTCAGTATGGGTAGATACCAAACATCAATATTCCATTTCTTAGTTTCACAAATAGCCATGTAGGCTCAACCCCCTCCCCCATGCCATTTTCAATGGTTTAAATTATTTAATGCTATGCTCTTCCATCCAAAGTATACTGGTTATTATCTGTGCTCCTCACATCATTTTTCTAGACACCAGAATAGCTAAGTTGTAATTTCCAATCCAGTGCACTGGGGTTTGTTATATGACTTCCATTCCAAATACTGGTTAATTTGACTATGGGGAATCTTAGGGGGAGGGGGCGGGCTGAGTTACTTGGTTGGAGCAGGATGCATTTTGTTGAGCAAAGCATATTCAACTCATTTCTGATTACAGGCATGACGGGGGAGGCAGAGCCCATGATCAGTAAGTTGGAGAACAGGCATTGCAGAAGGCAGGTTCTTAAATCTGGAAGACAGCAAAGGACATAGGGATGGGAACCTACTGGAGATTGGTTTGAATTTCTGTTGAAACCAATTGTTGTTTGTTATTTAGGTGGTTTTGGATAAAGTAATCCCGGGTTCCTCTTCAAAAAATGCCTGCTTTGCAAAGTTGCTTCAATAATCCAACAGAGTCTGCAAAACACCTCACAGAGTGTGTCTGGCAGATAGTAGGCACCTACAGAATAATGTCATCAAGACCTTGACCAAAGGAGTCGTTGCTGTTAGAAGGAAATTTAGGTTCAATAGACTTTTCCTCTAGATCAGTTATTTCAAAACTGTGTGGCCATAGCATGGTATCAGTCACTGTTTCCATGTTTTACATCAAGGTAGAGATTTGGGTTCAAGAACACAAGACAGGACCAGAGAGCCTGGGTTTGAAACCTGTGCACCTGTTCTAATTGTATGACCTTGAGCGCTTTTATCTTACAGTGCCTCTTTCATCTATAAAATGGTAATAGTGCCAACTTCAACTTCATAAGATTATCATAAGGGTGATTGAGATAATTTTCTTTGAAATTGATCTGTCTTTAAACTTAGATACACTGTTTTATGTTATTGTTGTTGTTTTTCCATACCAGGGATTGAACTCAGGGGCACTTAACCACCGAGCCACATCCCCAGCCCCCCCCCCCTTTTTTTTTTGTATTTTACATGGAGTCAGGGTCTCAGTGAGTTGCTTTGGGCCTCACTAAGTTACTGAGGCTGGCTTTGAACTCATCGTCCTCCTACCTCATCCTTCCCAGCTTCTGGGAGTACAGGCCTATGCCACTGCACCCAGCAGATACATGCATTCTTTTTAGAGAGTACTTCTTTTTTATTTGTTCAAATTAGTTATACATACACTCATTTTTTAAGGGAGATTTTATATGTCTGCAAAGAGAAAACACTAATTGTTAAAAAGAAGCACACATCAATATTGTCAAAATGGCCATACTACCCAAAGTGCTATATAGATTCAATGCAATTCCAATTAAAATCTCAATGTCATTCCTTATGGAAATAGAAAAAGCAATCATGAAACTTATTTGGAAAAATAAGAGACCCAGAATAGCCAAAGCAATCCTTAGCAAGAAGAGTGAAGCAGAAGGCATCACAATACCAGACCTTAAACTATACTACAAAGCTATAGTAAAAAAAAAATGACATGATATTGTCACCAAAATAGACATATAGACCAGTGGTACAGAACAGAAGACACAGAGACAAGCCCACATAAGTACAGTTACCTCCTACTAGACAAAGGCGCCAAAAACATACATTGGAGAAAAGATAGCTTCTTCAACAAATGGTGCTGGGAAAACTGGAAATACACATGTAGCAAAATGAAACTAAACCCCTATCTCTCACCATGCACAAAACTTAACCCAAAGTGGATCAAAGACCTAGGAATTAGACCAGACACTGTGCCTAATAGAAGAAAAAGTAGGCCCAACCCTTCATCATGTCAGATTAGGCCCCAACTTCCTTAATAAGACTCCTAACGTGCAAGAAATGAAATCAAGAATCAATAAATGGGGTGGATTCAAATTAAAAAGCTTCTTATCAGCAAAAGAAACAATGACGTGAAGAGAGAGCCTACATTTGGGGAGCAAATTTTTGCCTCATGCACATCAGATAGAGCACTGATCTCCAAGATATATAAAGAACTTAAAAAAATTTAACACCAAAAACAAAAAACAAAAAACAAAAAAAAAAAACCCACAACTTAGGTCTCTGTGCTTCCTAAGGGCAGCTCTCCTATATCTAGATGCAAACACTGTTGACATGGAAATCAGGGATGCAATCAGAGCTAGGGCCTCAGACAACGTTGCATTGCCTCCTTCTACCTATTTCCTGTATGGAATGAAGGAACTGGGCTCCACAGATGCCTTTGATCTCTGGACTGCCTGAGATGAGTCGAGGTTTACTGTATCCCTGTGCTCGGCACCGTCAAAGAACCCTTGAGTGACCCATTCATTCTCTGTTCAATTGAAATGACCACTAGATTATGTCAGTCTCCCTGGGTGGGTGATGTCCTCATCTCAGCTAGACAGGCAGTTACTAACAGGCAGGGACAGAGCTCATTTGCTATTTGCTCTAGTGCCAGGCTGTAGAAAGACTTGATGGTTTTATCTGCTTCATCTAGATAGGATGCTCAACCACAGTCATTTTCTGATAGAACAGTAGGAGAGAGGAAGGGAGGGCATCACTGACAGAGGGAAGTCTTGTCACCCTGGAAGAACAGACTCTGAGACCATCACAGGGCACCAGGTTCAGAGCAGCAGCACAAGGTTGGTACAGAAATAAGAACTTCCAACATAAAGCTCAGGTTTCCTAGGATTAGGAACCTATAGCACAAGGAAGCCCTTTTTATATAAACAAAAACAAAACAAAACAAAAAAACACTATAAGCACGCCTCTTGGTCATTTAAAAAAAATCTCCTTGGAACACTTACTAAAAGAACATTATAAACTTACCATACCACTTCTTTCTTTTTGGGGTGAGGGGCACCAGAGATTGAACTCAGGGGCACTGGACCACTGAGCCACACCCCCAGCCCTATTTTGTGTTTTATTTAGAGACAGGATCTCACTGAGTTGCTTTTGCTGAGGCTGGCTTTGAACTCACAATCCTCTTGCCTCAGCATCTGGAGCCACTGGGACACCATGCCTGGCTCCAAATAGTCTTTTATAGCAGAGTTTCTCATGAAGCATCATATGATACAGCTCTCAAAGAACTCTTTGCACATCTACCATTTCTTTCTTCAGCCTACTAATACTAGAAACTCTCCTCTTGCCTTCCTTCTCATTCCAGCCTCATCTCTCATGGGCAGAGAATCCTTGTAGCCTGGTAACATGGTAAACTTGGATACCGGTCCAGCTTGTAAGATCCTAGGGAATAAGAAAATACTGACTTCAAGATGCTGGTGCCATCTTAGAATTCTCAACCTGAGTTCATTGGAGGAAGCTTTCAAAACCTTTATGCAGATGAAATTCCTCTTCACTCTGCCCTCGCAGGTAAGCATCACTCCCGCACCCTAGCAACCAGCTGGCTTGTCATTCAGATATGCCTGTTAACCTGTTGATTTTGTCTTCCACTCTGGAGCTCCTAATATCCTGGCATATGCAGCCCCAAGACTAATCAGTGCTTTAGGCCCTGTCTAATGATAATAATAATAACCATAAATTCTTAACACTGTGGCAGGAAACATCCTCCAACTACATCTATTTCATTTCCTTGGTACGAGGTACTTAGCACCGATACCGGTGATGATATGTTCTGTTTCCCCAGATGTAAAGATGGAACACCCGAGAAATGCCCAGGCAAGTGTAGAAAGCAAGTTTTATTTGAAGGTTAGAACAGAGACAGACTGATCCACAGAGAAGGGGTCCCAGAGCTGGGTATCTGAGGAAGTGGGGCTGTCCTGTCCCTTTTCTATATTTTAGAATTTCCTTGTCCTCGTGCCCTTATTCCCCCCTTATCTTGCCTGCCTGACCAGGGACCAAAATATGAACCCATAAAGGTGAGAAGAAAAGGCACCTTCTAGGGGTGCCTATGGCTGCCCAAAGAGCCTGGCAAAGGTCCACCCAGGAGGGGCTTCATTAAACCTGTTTGGAGGAATAGTTCATTGTGGGCAGGTAACCTCAGTAACGGGTGGAAGAGGAGGAGGGAGGGCTCTGGAAGTAGTAGCATTTCAGTGCCCCAGAGGCAGTCTCCATCTTCCCAAACTCAAATCAGCTTTCATCTTCCCAATTATTTATCATCTACATTGACTGTCTTTTGTCCCCTGGCCTCAGCACCATTCCACGGATGGGAAAACTAAGCCTGAGAGATGTACCTGCATAAGCTTCAGGTCACAGAGCTTATAAGTGCTAGAGCTTAGATTCAAACTGACCCTGGCTCAGAAGGGAGTTCTTTCAAGGACAAAGCTTAGTCCTTTAAGTCCTCAGGAGTGTTGAATAATGGAGAGTACCAATGTTACCTGGATCATCAGAAAGAAAGAAAATATGGCTGGGCACGGTGTTGCATGCCTGTAATCCCAGCACTCTGGGAGGCCAAGACAGGAGAATCACGAGTTCAAAGCCAGCCTCAGCAAAAACAAGGTGCTAAGCAACTCAGTGAGACCCTGTCTCTACATAAAACACAACACAAAATAGGGCTGGGGATGTGGCTCAGTGGTCAAGTGCCCCTGAGTTCAATCTCCTCCAAATAAAATAAAATAAAAACAGTTACCTTGTAATTTTTCTAGATGTATTAGATATCTACTCTCTGTAGACCTTTTTGCAAATTGCAGTTTTTGTTGTTGTTGTTTTTGCCAGGGATTGAACCCAGGGGTGCTCAACAACTGAGCCACATTCAGAGCTCTTTTTTTACATTTTATTTAGAGACAGGGTCTCACTGAGTTGCTTAGTGCTTTGCTAAGTTGCTGAAGTTGGCTTTGAACTCACGATCCTCCTGCTTCAGCCTCCTGAGACAATGGTATTACAGGTGTGCGCAACTGCGCCTAACACAATGTCTTCTTTATGCCAACACAACTGAGAACTTATGAAAATTTTAGTTAAAAATAAAGATGGAAACTGGTACTGAGGCTCCAAGATATTAGAGAAATTCAACAAAAAAGTAAAAAGGGAATAGAATTTTTTTTGTGGGTGGCATATAGAAATAAATAAGCAGACTCAAACTTGGGTGTCCCTGCAAAAAAAAAGTACCTGTCTTTGTCCATTATGACTGCTCTGTTTAAGAAAGCAACCACTAAGCCGGGTATAGGGTACATGCCCATGATCCCAGAGGCTTGGGAGGCCAAGACAGGAGGATCATTAAGTCCAAGCCAGCCTCAGCAAAAGCGAGGCAGTAAGTATCAATGAGACTATCTCTAAATAAAATACAAAAATAGGGCTGGGGATGTGGCTCAGTGGTTGAGTGCCCCTGAGTTCAATCCCCAGTACCAAAAATAAATAAATAAATAAATAAAGGTTCCAAATCAAACCAGCTTCCTTGAACTCTATCATAAAATAAGAATTAGAAAGAGAAATGTAGGGGCTGGGATTGTAGCTCAGCGGTAGAGCGCTTGCCTCGCATGCGTGAGGCCCTGGGTTCGATCCTCAGCACCACATACAAAGCAATAAAATAAAGACATTGTGTCCATCTACAACTAAAAAAATATTAAAAAAAAAAAAAGAAAGAGAAATGTACACTCTCACCAGACAGTATCTAAAGATAGAGAAAAGCAGTTAGTTAGAATTATTTACCCCTCCAACACGTAGACTCGACAGGCCAAATCAGTGAAATGCATTGCTTATCTCTGCCTTCACACTGATTAGTGCAGCTCGCCCTTGGCTTCCACAACTAGCCACCATTTTTTACCATTTACTAACACATGGTGTCCTTGAGTAAGGAAGAGGGAAGCAAAGGAGAAGCTCCACCATGTGCCTTCTTCATGAATTATTGCATGTTAGGGCAAATGACACACACATGACAGGCAAGGGACAGGAAGCCAACCTCAGATCAGCAGGCTTTTCTTTATTTAGTATTTAGCAGCAGAGATAATTGGTGGAACCCTGGCATGCTCATGGGGGCAGAAAATGCCAGTGGCCTGAAGCAAGGGTCTGGGTTATATAGGCTTCGTTTAGAGTGGGACAGGAAGGCAATTCCTGGGGTTCATTGTATTAGGGTCCCATTGCTCCATTAGGGTGCGACAGAAATATGAATAGGGAATTTCCTGGGGCTTATTGTGTGGGGGTCAGGTGCCAATCAGGAGCAAGTTCCTTTTGTGTTCCTTGCTCTGGCTGAGGCCTGGGATTTTAAATGAGAGAGCTTGGGGGAAATGTCTTTGGGCTTATTTTCCATATCCTTCACCGCATCTGTCTGAAAACTATGCCCTAAAATCAAGCCAATAGTATATGCATGGAGCTGGCAGTTTGGACAGGGACATTGGAGAGGAAGTGGAAAAGGTCTGATAGTGTCCTGAAAAGAAAAATGCTCACTTATACAGTATCAACATGGCTTTTTTCCCCAACCCATGCTAGGGAGCATTTGGAAGAATGAATCTGCACTCATATGAATTTGCTATTTCTCTAGCCATACCTTGATTCGCTAGCCATCTGTCTTCTTGATAGCACCATTCAATGTGCCACAGTGGAGGATTTTTATTTTGCTTCCAAACTTGTTTTGGTGTCCCTGTTTCTAAAAACAGCAGAAACACCTTCCTAGTTGCTTAAACCAGAGATCTTGGAGTGACATTTTTTTCCTTCAACTATTCAGCTGAGTGCAGTGGCACATGCCTGTAATCCCAAAGGAGGCTGAGGCAGGAGGATCACGAGTTCAAAGCCAGCCTCAGCAAATTAGGGAGCCCCTAAGCAACTCTGCAAGACCTTGTCTCTAAATAAAATATAAAAAGGGCTGGGGATGTGGCTCAGTGGTTAAGTGTCCCTGGGTGCAATCCCTCAGTACCAAAATAAAAAATGAATTGTAATTATTCTGTTGACAAAGCCTGTCCATTCTACTTCTCAAATACATCTTGAGTCAGTCTTGTCTCCATTATTTCTTGACCCTCCCAAGCCAAGAGTAAAAGGGACTTTTTTTTTGATACCAGAGCTTGAATCTGGTGGCACTCAACCACTGAGCCACATCCCCAGCCCTTTTTTATATTTTATGTCTCGCTAAGTTGCTGAGGCTGCCTTTGAACTTGTG
This sequence comes from Geosciurus inauris, assembly GCA_004024805.1. Taxonomy (NCBI): domain Eukaryota; kingdom Metazoa; phylum Chordata; class Mammalia; order Rodentia; family Sciuridae; genus Geosciurus; species Geosciurus inauris. Next base: position 187,645 of record PVHX01000840.1, on the reverse strand, counting down.
ATCCTCCTGCCTCAGGCTCCTGAGTTACTGGGATTACAGATATGTGCCACCACACCCGGCTATGAAAGGGACTTTTAAAGCACAGCATAAGATCCCATTACCCTCCTGCTTAAAAGCCTCCATTCACCTCTTGTGACTGAGAAGCAAAGCCAACCTCTTTCATAGCAGGCATGTTTCTTTCTGTGCATGGCTGTGCTCCTTGTTCTCAGGATTCTCTTTCCATATTCATTTTCCTTGCTTTGCACCATTCTGCATGGCGCTGTATCTGCTGGTCTGACTCTAACCCTGCCTGCAGGTTTAGCTCCCCATACCAAGAACATTTGCCAAATCAGCTGTCTTGTTTCTTTGTCTCCTAATGTCCTGGTCTTTTCTGCTATAGCTTTTATTTTAGGGATATTAGCTGTTTGCTTAACGGCTTAATTGATTTCTCCCCTGTGGGGCTGCAAAGTGCTAGCGGGCAGGGCTCCTCTGTCTTGTTCACCTCTAATCTCCACGGCTCTGCCTAGCACCTGGTACATACAAGCTCCTCAATAAATATTACATGACTAAATAAATGAATGCCCAAACCTACCTTTGATTCTTTATATTGTCTACTGTCTCATTGATTGTTACATAATTCCTGTCCTCCCATCTGCTTAGAGATTTATAGTTCACAAAGCCCTTGCATTATCCTTTACTCATCAGTGAAAAAAGCAGAGACGCTGAGCTGATTTCTTTCTACAACGGAAGAAAATAAGGTTCAGGGAGTTTTAAGTGATTTGTCCAAGGCTTATGAACAGCTGGAAAGTGACAGAACCCAAACTAGAATCCAAGATTTCAGATTTTTTTTTCTCTATTTCTCTAAAGCTTCAAACAAAGACTTGACTCTTTTGTTCAAGTGATTAATTGTTGCTCAAAAGGAATTAAAAATACGTTGAAATATGAGAGAAATAAAGATAGGAAAAGGCCTAAGTACTACTTAGTCTTCTTTTATTTGCATTATTTGTCTTATCAGGCAAGAAGCTAATAAAGCTCATTTATGCATTCTGCTTCCAGCAAAGCTAGGCAGAAAAGCCTGTCACTGGCATTTCAGAAATAGACTCTTTCCAGGTTTTATGAAGATTTATTACAAGACAGGCATTATAGTGGGTAATAAAGCTGGCTTCATTGACTGAGGCAATGATGGAAAGTAATTAAAAAGCTGTGGCCATACTAGATTTTAATTAGTGTAATGGACATGTCTGAGATGCAGGTATATCTATTCATTATTCACTAAGTGCTCCATATTTTCTAAAACATTAATGTGTAAATGTATGTCCCAAGATAGAATGGCTACACATAATGGATTATTTAAATATGAACATTATTTTACATTTTAGCTGAAAACAATATTTTCTGAAAGTTCACTTTGTGCAGTTTTTTTTCAAGAGAAGTTTCTGCTAAGATTGAACCACACTGGTCCCTTCTTTATTTATTAGCTTTCTATCAGGCAACTTCTCTGCTTAAAATTTTTAGGGAAGTGCAGGAGTACCAAGTTTGAGTATGGCTACTCATACTTCCTGATTAATTCATTTCATTTGTTTTCATTTTTGAAATTAAAGTGACTTAGATAGAATACCGTGTCTCTTGCCTAATCACTCATCAAATGATACCTAATCTATAATAGAGTTAAAAATGTAATAATGGGGGCTGAACACATAGCTCACAGAGCACTTGCCTAGCAGGTGTGGGGTCCTGAATTTGAGCCATGACATCACCAAAAAATTAAATAAACAAAAAACTCTTCAAAAGAAAAAAAATATATAACAATGGAATTAACTGATTTAGCTATTATTTCAGTCAACTTTTTGCTGCTGTGACTAAAAGATCTGACCAGAACTTTAGAGGAGGAAAAGTTTATTTGAGGGCTCACAATTTCAGAAATCTCAGTCCATAGACAGCAGGCTCCATTTCTCCCGGCTTGAGGTGAGGCAGGACATCATGGCAGAAGAGTGTGGTGGAGGCAAGCAGCTCACATGATGATCAGTAAGCAGAGAGAGACTCTGCTGGCCACATACAAATATATACCACATAGCCACGCCCCCAATGAGCCACTTCCTCCAGCCACACCCCCTCCCAGCCTCCAGTTACCACTCAGTTAATTCCATCAGGGGATTGATTCACTGATTGGGTTAAGGCTCTCATAATCCTGTCACGTCCCCGCTGAACCTTCTTGAATTGTCTCACACGTGAGCTTTTTGGAGACACCATATCTAAACCATAAATGCTATACAAAATGATTGAATTAAATAGAACATTTAGATTGTCAGGAATGATGCCACCAGTTTCTCCGATATTTGAATGTACCTGTTCCTATGCCTGCCAAGAGGTGAGACCATTCTCTACCTCTTGAATCTGGTTGGTCCCATGAATTGCTTTGAAATCAAGAGTGAGGCCAAGTGACACTATACATGCTGAAAGGCAGATGTAAGGAGCTCAGCAGCTTTTGTTTTTGTTCCCTTGGGATCTAATTTCCATGAAAAGGAACTCAGATGCTACTGCTAAATGTTGAGAGATGGCAGGGACAGAGACAAAGGCCAGCTGGCCCTGCTATTCCTGCCATCCCAGCTAGGCAGCAGACATAGGAGTGAAATGTCCTATGTGTTACAGCTCCAGCTGAATCCTCTGCTCAGTGAAACCACGTATGTGGCCACAAGAAAATAGCACATAGAAGAACAGCAAGTTCTACCTGTTAGTCATGTCGAAATTTCAGAATTTTAGGAGAATAAATGGTTAGTGTTTTAAACCATTATATTCAGGGAAGGTTTTTTTATGCTGCAAGAGATAACTGCAACATCAAATAACTACACTTATCTTTGCTGCGTGTAGGCAAAACTAAGTTGGTCAGGTCAATACACATATGAATGCTAGGGGTATAAAGATGATTGACATACGGTTATATTCTTTAAGGAGCTTCTTGTCTAAAGAAAGATACAGAAGTAGAGTTATACCAGATGTTTTAAGTGCTAATACAGAGCTGTGCGTTTAAGGACTCTCCAGACAAACCCACTAAATCAGAGAAGGCTGTGGTCGGGGGGGAATACAATTGAACTGAATCTTGAAGAACTGTCCAAGCATAAGAACAGAGTTTACAGAGCATGGAGAGAGGTGGATACTGGGAAGTGAGAGCGGGCCCTTTGGTGTGACTGCAGTGTGCCCTGAGACTGGGAATGAAGGCAGTAACCTAAGAAGGATGCCAGAATATGCTGGCCTCGTGCCATAATGAGGATCTTTGTTCAAATGATACATGGTACAGGCAATGCATTGGCAATTAAAATATATGTAATGAAGCCAGGAATGGTGATGCACACCTGTAATCCCAGTGGCTTGGGAGGCTAAGGTAGGAGGATCACAATTTTGAGACCAGCCTCAGCAACTTAGCGAGACGCTTTCTCAAATGAAAAATAAAAAAGGGCTGGGGATGTGGCTAGTGGTTAAGCACCCCTGGTTCAATCCCTGATGCCAAAAAAAAAAAAAAAAAAAAAAAAGAATAAACATATCGATGGGATCGACAGCTATCACGATAATATCCTAGACTCTTAGTTGTAACAGAATTTTAATTCACAGTGGATTAAGTAAAAGAGAATATTCTCAGAGACATGTGGCAGGGAAGGACACTAAAGCAACATAGAATTGGAAGGACAGCTGGGGAAATCTGGGACTCAACAGGATCAGATATCCAAAATAACCAAGACACTCAAATTCCCCAAGACACCTTCACTAATTCTCTCTTGATTTCCTCAGGGCAACAGCTTTAAACTCCAGATGTTCCTCCAGTTATTACCCTGTATTTCTTTAAAACAAACAAACAAACAATTAGATTCTCAAAATGTAGGCACTGTCCACTGACTTCTTTAGAGAGATAAACATTTTACTTCTACATTCCATTTCTTTTACCTCTTCCCCTTTCCATGTAATTATATAGCAATTTTTGGTTAACTATACATTCATGATTTTATTATTATAATTATGTAAATATTTCTCTCTGTTCAAATAGTGTACCAACATTATATTTAGTTTCTTATATGGCTTTGGTTTCACCTGGTGTTTAAAATGATTTCCTTTTTATTGCTCAGTTTTATGGAAATCAACAAACTCCTTCCATGCCTCCCAATAATTCTTCAAAACATGTTTTGATGCCATTTTTCTAATGCCAAATTTGTGATATTTTGGTTTCAATATTTTCTTGAAAACATTTTTTCCATAAGTCTGGACCACCACGCCTGTACCACAACTTTAACCCTGGGTTTCCTCCTAGCTGCTTAGTGGGAATTCCCTTAATCTGAGCTGAAGGCCCTCTTCCCTGGAATCCATTCCTCTATCTTATTCGATTTCTAAATTTGTTAAAACAAAGAAAGGGTGCATTAAAGGTCATCATTTTGAAATATGGAAATCTGAAAAATGTTTTTTCCTATTCTCATACTTGATCAATAGTTTTATGCAGGTTAAAAATAATTTCATTATCTGTACAATTTATTATTTGTACAATTGTACAATTTTATGTAGGTTAAAAATACTTTTCCCCTAGAATGTCTAAATTATTACTTAGTTTTTAATGTTGTTATTGAGAGCCCTGATGTCATTTATCTACTATATACCTAATGTATGGGATACGTGTGTGTGCATGTGTTTGTATGTGTTTGTATTTGTGTGTTTGTGTGTATATGACTGTATTTGTGTGTGTTTGTGTGTATGTGTGTACCATCTCTTCATCACTCTGAAGAATATTACATTCTTTATTCCTAGTTTGGGGAAATTTGGTGATGATATACTTTCATAGAGATCTATTTACCTCTATCATGACACATGCTGTGTTCTTTAAACCTGGAGACTCGTGTTTTTAAGAACTTGACAATTGCCTTACATTATTCTTGGATGAATTTTGCAGCAGATATATTTTCTCATCAGCTCAACATTCACTCCCGTGCATGAGGCTACTATCGTGAGTTGAATAGTGTCCTCTCAAAATTCGTGTCCACTGGGAACTCAATGTGACTTTGGTTGGAAATAGATATAAATAACAAAGGATCAAGCTGAGATCGAATCAAATTAGGGTGAGCCCTAAATATAATCACTTGTGTCCTTATTTTTAAAAAATGAGGAGGCACACAGAGACATACAGAGGAGGAGGAGATTGGAGCCATGTGTCTCCAAAGGCAAAGAATGGGGATGATTGCCAACAACCACTGCAAGCTAGGGGAGAGACGCAGAATGATTTTTTCCTCAGAGCCTTCAGGTGGAACCAGTCTTTCTGACTTATTGATTTTAGATTTCTGGCCTCTCTAATTAAGACAAAATAAGTATTGGTTGTTTTAAGTCAACCAGTTTGTGGTAATTTGTCACAGCAGTTATAAGAAACCTATATAGCTACTGATTGTGAACTTCCTGTGTCTCTGCATGCATGAGGGAGTTTCCTACCCCTGGCCATAGAGATCATATGTGGCCCTGCTTAAGAATGAGTTAGACATCTCTAGAGGCCGCCCTCAAGCAGCGATAGGTGAAGTGAAGTATGAACATCATGCTTGCCCCCCTCCTTTGTTTGGATAACTCCCACATGTATTGTACACTATCTTCTAGACTCCTCCATGCATTGAGCTCCAGTTGTCTAACAATATTTGGCTTGATGACACATATTTTATTGGATTTTTTTTTTCTTTCTGTGTTAGCTTTTCATTACTGTAACAAAATACCTGAGCTAATCAATAACTGGGATGGCATCAAATTAAAAGCATCTGCACAGCAAAGAAAACAATTAAGAGTGTGAAAAGAGTCCACAGAATGGAATAAAATTTTCGCCAGCAACTCTTATGAAAGAGGACTAATATCCAGGTTGTATATAAAGAATTCAAGGTCAGGCGCAGTGGCACACGCCTGTAATCCCAGCGGCTCGGGAGACTGACGTAGGAAGATCGCAGTTCAAAGCCAGCCTCAGCAACTTAGCAAGTCCCTAAGCAACTTAGTGAGACCCTGTCTTAAAAAAAAAAAAAAAAAATTATGAAAGGACTGGGGATGTGGTTCAGTGATTAAGTGCCCCTGGGTTCAATCCCTGGTACCAAAAAAAGGGCAAGGTTCATTTAGGCTCATGGGTCCACTGGCCCTGTTGCTGTGGGCCTGTGGTAAGGCAGCACATCAGGGTAGGGAGCTCATGGTAAGGCAAAGCTACTGAACCTCACAGAGGTGGAGAAGCCAAAAAAGAAAAGAGAGAAAAGGAAAGGAAGAGCTGGAGAGCCACGCCCCCAGTGACTTAAGACCTCCCACTAGGCCACACCTCTTAAAGGATCCCCACCTCCCAATAGTGCCAGGCTGGGAAACATACATCTAGTACATGGACTTTTGAGGAAATTTAAGATCCAAGAGATGTCCCTTTCCTGTCTCACTGTCCTATAATCCCACCATAATTCCTGGGATCACCTCCCCAAAATAACTCAAGCTTAAAGCCATGTCTGTGAGTCACTTTCTGAGGAAACCCAGACCAAGACATTGTCTCTCCATTATATTCTTAGTGCTCTTTTCCTAGAATTCTAGTTAGTCAACAAATGGGACTACCTAATATTCTTATTGTGCATCTTCAGATGTCTGCTTTTTATTGTTTGTTTCTGTTGTTTTGTGTGGGTGGAAGATTTACGCACATACACCCCTTTTATTTTTTCTACTCTTAGTTTTTATTTCTAAGAAATGTTTCCAAAAGTTACTTCTTGCTTCAAGAATATAGTATTTTGTTTTTAAAAGGTGCTTCGTGTTTCAGGAATATTCTATTGTTTACACTTTAAAGATATTTTTTAAAGTTTCATTTATGTTTTTTCATTGACTCTTTTTTTTCCTAGAATTTGTTTATTTCTCTCTCTCTCTCTCTTACAGATTAATGGATTTAGTGACTTCTTTTCAAATATTTGAGGATCCTTGACTTTTTTTGTGTGTCAGACACTAAAAAGTTGAATTGAGATTTGTAAGTATGGTTGGAACTTGTCACCTGGTAGTCTAATTTCAGATGTCACAGGGGGACGGATATGTGGGATCCCAAGCAGATCTTTCTGGAGGCTGGTTTGGTTTCTCTTAAATGTGATGCTGGGGTTGAATGGCTAAGTATTAGCCTGCTTGTAAGAGCTTTGGACTGGGCAGTAGGATGAAGTATAGTCTTCCTGTAGGAAGTAGCCTTCCACCTGACTCCATTTTCCATTCACACTATCCTGCCCTCATCTGTGCCTGGACTCTCAAGTCTGAAGCCCCGTGGGTTCAGGTTCATAAAGAAGCATTCTTTCCATCTTGTTGAGGGGTCATAGAAGTCAGAGTCTAGAGACCAGCAGGTGCAATTGGTCTGTACATGGACTTTCAAAACATCTTGGTTTCAACCACGATCTGACTGCTACTCTCTGCAAAACTGCCTTCAGTTCTTTAGCTTCTCTGAAGTTCTTCAGGGCAAGATGACACCTGAGTAAATGGTTATTCTGCTTAGTCACTTACCGTTACTGCATCTGCCTTGTCTTCAGACTGAAGATTTGGTTGTGTCCAAGATGGAGTTTGTATTTTTGTATTTCTTGTTGACTATCAAAAGGAGGAGGTTGACTTTACATCATTATCTCAAAGCTAGAAGTCCAGGAAATAAATTTTAATTGGAAAATGCAACTGATTTCTAAGCAGGTAATCTAAATTTTGACATTAATTACAAATGTATCTAAACCCAAAATAGGGACATTTCAATTAAAGGCTTATTCCTGTCTGATTGTATTTTGCAACCTTAGAGTCACAAGGTCTTTGAGGGCAGAAAATACACATTTTATTATTTTCCACACTACCTCTAACATAATGCTGAATATGAGAAATGTTTGATAAATATATGAAGTCAGTGGAGAAGGGATAAAAGAAACCATACATGCCTGCAATTTTCTTTCGCTGTTTATATGTTCCCAGGACATCATTCATTTTTGCAACCTTGGCAAACCCATTTTTCCCGTTGCTTTCCTTTTTGATTTGTAAGAAGCAGAGCATAATTCTTTCTGCTCAGAACAAAGCTCTTTATCTTCTAGGGGAACAGACAACCAGTGCTTCAAATGTTAAGTCCAAACTACCAGTGACTCAACTCTCTATAAAAAGCAATTCGCACTTCGTTCCACCCCTCTGAGTCGACAAACATGAAGAGCTTCTGGGAAAGAGAGAAACTGTATGTTTTTTAAAGATAATCAGGGAGCACATGACCACAGTGCATGAATTCTGCTTCACAAGGAAGAGCCCACAAGTTAGCTGGCATAGATGGGCAGGATTCCCCAGAGAAACATCCAACAAAGAAATCAAACAAGGAGAGATACATTTGGCAGTCGCTGGGTAAATGTCCCCTGGAGATTCAGAGTCCATTAGCATATTAAAACATTGCTTGAGAATTATTACAACCAGCTCAGCTTGGTTCTTTCCTCCCAGGTTTATTGAGATATAATGAACAATTTAAAATTTTAGATATGTAAAGCACATGGCGATTATTTATTTATTTTTGGTACAAGGGATTGAACCGAGGGGTGTTTAACCACTGAGTCACATCCCCAGCCTTTTTTATTTTTTTATTTTGAGACAAGGTCTTGCTGAGTTGCTTAGGGCCTTGCTAAATTGCGGAGGCTGACTTTGAATTTGTGATCCTCCTGCATCAGCCTCTGAGCTGCTGGGATTACAAGCGTGTGCCACCACACCTGGTTTACCGTGATATTTTGTTAGACACACACATTGTGCAATGAATACCTACAATGAAAGGAATTAACATGTCTATCATCTCACATGGCTTCAATTTGTATGGTGTTATGATACCACTTAAGATCTACTGTCTGCAAAATTTTCAAATATACATTTTGCTAGCTATAGGCCCCACACTGAGCATTTGATATCCAGAATTCATTAATCTTATAACTGCACATTTGTATCCTTTGACCAATATTTATTTCTCCACTGCCCCTTTCCCCCACTTCCAGTCCTGGTAAACCAAAGTTCTCTTCTATTCTGTCTTTTTGGATTCCACTTGTGAGATCATGATGTATCTGTCTTTATGTGCCTGGCTTATTTCACATTGCATAATGTTCTTTCATTTATGTCATTGGGAATTTTAAGGTTCTAAAAAAAATTGTTTAGTTATACACGGACACAATGTCTTTATTTTGTTTACTTACTTTTATGTGGTGCTGAGGATCGAACCCAGTGCCTCATACATGCGAGGCGAGGCAAGTGCTCTGCCACTGAGCCACAACCTCAGGCCAGGGTTGTTGAGTTTTTTTGTTTGTTTGTTTGTTCCTATAAAGCCAAATACAGTTTCCTTTGTGTGTGTTGACAGTTTCTTTATCCACTCATCCATCCATGGACACTAGCTTGTGTTCGTATCTTAGAAATGGCGAATGACCTGCAGTGAACACCGGAGTGCAGATTATCTTCTAGATGGTAATTTTATTTCCTTTGCAGCAGGTAAGAGTCGCTATTCTCTATACCCTTGTTGATCTTGTTATTGTTTGACTGTTTAATAATGGCCAGTCTAAAAGGTATGAGGTGATCCTCTCATGGAGGCTTTGGTGTTCATTTCCTTGATGATGAATAATGATGACCCTTTTTCGATTTTATATACCTCTTTGTCGCTTGTATGTTCTCTTAGGGAAAAAGTCTATTCACATCCTTTCTCTGGTTTTTAAATTCAATTATTTGGTATTTGGCTGATTCAAAGGAGTTCCTTATACATTTTAGATATTAACCCCTTATTGGGTCTATGGTGTGCAAATATTTTCTCCTGTTCTCTCAAATTCCTTTTCCTTTTGTTGTTATTTTCTTTGATGTACAGAAACCTTTCTTTTTTTGGCACCTGGGATTGAACTCAGGGGCACTGGACCACTGAGCCACTTCCCCAGCCCTATTTTGTGTTTTATGTAGAGACAGGGTCTCACTGAGTTGCTTAGTGCCTCGCCATTGTTGAGGCTGGCTTTGAACTCACGATTCTCCTGTCTCAGCCTCCCAAAGTGCTGGGATTACAGGCGTGTGCCACCGTGCCCAGTTTGCAGAAACCTTTTACATCAATCATCTTGATGTGAGGATGAGGAGGAACTTGGGAATAAATTTAAGCAAGTTGTAAATGGTAATATTCTTATTTTCATTTTGTGGTAGTTAGCTGGTGATGTATAAAAACATAATTGATCTTAGTGTATTGATCTTGAATCCTACAACTGTGTTGAATTGTTGAATGTTTTCTTTTTTCTTCACCTGTCCCCCTCCTTTCTTTCCAGGGATTGAACCCAGGGTGCTTAACCACTGAGCCACATCCCTAGCCTCTTTTTATATTTTATTTTGAGACAGGGTCTCACTGAGTTGCTTAGGGCCTCACTAAGTTGCTGAGGCTGGCTTTGAATTCACAATCCTCCTGCCTCAGCCTCCTGAGCCTCTGGGATTATAAGCGTGCGCCACCATAAGTGGCTGATGTGTTAGTTCTGACAAGTTTGTGTATGTATATGTATATGAGAAGCCTTATTTGTTTTTTCTCATAGCTGGCTGAACCTCTTTAAAATAATTATTTTGAATTATTTGCCAGGCACTTTACAGATCTCCTTTTCTTTGGGGTCTGTTACTGTGGCCTTATGAGGGTCCTGGGTGACATCATCACGTTCACCAGCCTCTTCACCGTCCATGTGGACGTGCGCTGATGCCTGTGCATTGGAAGGGGCAAATGCCTCTCCCTAGCCTTACAGAATGGTTTGACAAATAAACATGTTTTTCCGCTTGGTCTCAGTCTGACAGGACTGCGTCATGGATCACTGTCCAGTGGGGCTGGAGCCAGGTCACGTGGAGCTGCAGTTGGCAGTTCTGTGAGTGTAGACCTGGTTTCTGTTAGCTCCCCAGGCAGGCAGGACTGATGTGGGACCATGGTAAAGCAGAGTTGGATCTCAGTCTCTGGGCCACCTCCGAGTTCACAGCTGGGTCTGAATTCAGGGTCCATAACTGAAACTGAGGTGGATGGACCTGCTACCAGGGCAGAGATAAGCTTTCCCAGGTCCCTAGGTGGGCAGGTTGAGAGCAGGGCTGGAGCTGGGGCATTGCTGGGACCAAGGTCAACAGGGTTGTAACCAAGGGCATGGACAGACATGTCTCTCCTCAGGTCCATGTGCATGTGGGACTAACTCTGAACTGGCCGTAGAGCCGGCCGGAGCTGGGTGACAAGGTAGTCTTGGGATCCACAATCGGGTCCACTGCCAGTGATGTGGTTCCCAGGGCCACAGACAGGCACGCCTCCCAACAGGTCCCTGTGCGGGCTGTAGAATAGGGCTGCTATGGTTGGGTCTGTAGCCATTGGGCACATAACTAGGGAGCAGACAGATATGACTTCTCCTGGATCTTCTGGTGGATGAAGCTGCTTGAAGGACCTTGGTCAGGTGAGGCTAGAGTCATATCCATAGGGAGAGGCTGCATTTGGTGTGTGGTCAGGACCATACCTGGCAAGACTACCTCCAGGGTATGGCTCTGCCTTCTCAAATCAGCTCTTCTTTTGTTATAGGCTTCATCAGGGTGTGACACCCTCTTTCCTGGATCTGAAAGCTCCCACAAAGGCTCTTTGGCTTATGGATGACCGACAACATTGTGTGGGACATGTGAGCTACAGAACTCCTGGTCTATTGTCTTGCTGACATACAGTCTTTAAGTTTGCTTCATTAAATGGTTCCAAAATGTATTTGAGAATTTTTCTTTTATTAATAATTAATCACCTCAAGAGTTGTTTTCTTTTTATATAAGATAAAGATAATAGTGCCAGGCACGGTAGCACACTTGGGAGGCTAAGGCAAGAGGATCACAAGTTCAAAGCCAGCCTCAGCAAATTAACAAGGCCCTAAGCAACTTAGCAAGACCTGTCTAAAAATAAAACATAAAAAGGGCTGTGGATGTGGCTCAGTAGTTAGGTGCTCCTGGGTTCAATTCTGGGTACCAAAAAAAAAAAAAAGACGATAGTGTCTATATCAAAGCAGCATTTTAGTTGTTTAATGAGATAGTCCATTCAAATTCTTTAATCAATGTCTGGCTTATAGTAAGCCCTCTTTAATTGTGGTAGTTGGATTAATGGTAGTTAATTATAGTAGGTGTTCTTGTTTTTGCTAATAATAATATAATATTTTATGGATCCCATAAAATATTTTATGGATCCCATATGACCTTGGAAGATGTCATATGGTAACCATCTCAATGTTTGCATACTGTAATCAACAAAACTTAGTAAGCAAGCAATTCTAAGACTGGTATAAGACATGCTGTGGACCAGAGTTTGCATATGTCCCCTAAAGTCCTTTAGTGTTTTAGGCACAGTATTCACGTTATTGCATCATTTTCAGTGTCTGAGCTAACTTGACTCTCCAACATATCATGAAATGATTTAACTAGAACTTCAGCAACACAAAGTGGAGGAGAGAAAAGAGCATCAGTTTTGGAGCCAGAATACATTTGTGTTCAGATCCAAAGTCTTTTCCTGGTTTTCTGTGTGATCTCAGGTAGTTGACTTAACCTCTCTGGGCCTCAGTTTCCTTCACTAGAAAGTGAGGGAAATGTTTTTTTCTTTAACAAGGCTGGAAAGATTCACAAAGGTTATTTGTGGAACGTGGGTAAATTAGTGCCTGGCACTCGGAGGCTAATCCTGGTTAGTTCCTTGTATATTCAGATCTTTATGGTACTTGTGCTGATGGCTTCTGTGCTAATGCTGGAATCCAGAAGCTTAGTCCTTCCTGTTACACAGAAAAGCATTGATTGTCAGCTCACCTCACCTTTTTCCTACCCTCTCACCACCTACCCTGTGTTTATGGAGCTCAACCTCATGAGAAATATCTCATGAGATCTCCATGAATTGACAGTACTAGAATTCCATCACTTTAACCCAACTGTTGTGGATGTACTGTTCACTGAGGCAGACCAGGAGAGAGAGGGAGAGGGACTTTGGGGCCTATTAACACAACTAGGTAAATTGACATTTTAATTGACTTAAAGGCTAGGATTTTTATATGTAAGCATTTCCTCATTTGGCACATACAACAGACCCATAAAGTATCACTCTTTTCATTATCCTCTTGGAACAAAAGTAGGAACAACCTCAGAATTGGTTTAGGATGTCCCCCAGGTCATATTATGTAATGCAAACAGCACTAGAATCAGCCTTTTGAGCTCAAATAATGTATTCCCATAATACATAACACCTACCAGGACAAGCACTGCCTACAACTGTGCAAACACCTCACCTGCAAATCACTTTGAATCCCAGGAAGGTCTGAGAGGTAGGTGACACTACTTCCCTTCCATAGACAAAGAACCAGGGACAGCTGAGAAGTGTCAAAGCCAGGTACTGAATCAAGATCCGGGTGACTCCAAAGCCTCTGCCCTGTCCACTAGATTGCGCCTACCCTGGATGGACTCTTTTTTTTTTTTTTGTACCAGGGATTGAACCTGGACACTTAACCACTGAGCCACATCCCCACCCCTTTTTTATATTTTATTTAGAGACGGGGTCTTGCTGAGTTGCCTAGGGCCTCGCTGAGTTGCTGAGGCTAGCTTTGAACTTGCTATCCTCCTGTCTCAGCCTCCCAAGCTGCTGAGATTACAGGCATGTGCCACTGTGCCTAGCCCGTAGGTCCTCTTACTGGCAGGGAGATCTCAGTGAGATTCACTCCTATAATCCAGCCTCCAGGGATACAAATAATTTTAGTGACTCCTTATTGCACACAAACACCTAGCTGGCTGTTCTTCAGACACACATTTCGAGATGTCTGGGAAGACTGGCAGAGTGAGCTCATCAGGACTGAGTCAGCCTCACTGCAGAGATGCCAGAGAGAGCAGGTGTTTGCCTACTGGGCTTCGCCCTCAGCCTCTGATCACCCTGCTGTGCTCATGTTCCTACAGGACACTCAGTCTGCTGGGCACTTTCTTTTCTTCTTTCCCTTTAGATCAGAAATGGTTAATAGCAAAAAAGTTAATATTCCCAGGGAATTTACCACAGGTGCCTTGTAAAAGTCCCTTACCTGCATTATAGTGTTTAAATATCTTAAGTCTTCTTGGTGGTACTTTTATTTCCCAACCACATTTTGCCAATGAGAAAAAGTTCTTGGGGATGTCATGGAACGTATACAATGTTACCACCTTGTAAGTGGGGGTGGGGGGGTGCTATTTAACCCTTAGCAGTCTAATTCCAAATTATAGACCCTTTCCCGTTGGTCAGACTGCCCCTTCGTTAGAAGGGAAGAGAAAACAACATGGCAGCACAACTCACCAGAAATGCTAGCTGCCCGGTCATTTATTCACAATGCTGACCCCAGAAAACCAAGAGAAGGGGGTCAGATTAGTAAAGGTGACTTTGGAAGCCTATACTAAAAGTGAGATTAGTGATGCTTATTTTAACCAACTTTTATCTCTGAAGATTTCATCTTGGTGTCTCCCTGTGTATTACACTATCCTAGGACAGACTGACACATTCTAGCAACATATCTATCAAACATCATGTCTTAGGTTCTTAACCATCCTAAGAAGGATGGTTTCACCTCTCATGATAATCCTATGTATATTTCTTCTACGTTATTTTAGTTAAAAATGTCTTCACTTTCTATTGATGCTTTAACAAAATTTTCACAAAATTGGTAGCTTGAAGAAACAATATATATGTGTGTGTGTGTGTGTGTGTGTATATATACACAGTTGATACACACTTGTGTTCATGTATATATACATATAGTACTGGGGATTGAACCCAGGGTGCTTCACCACTGAACTACATCCCCAGTCCTCTTTATTTTTTATTTTGAGATTGGCCTCTAACTTGTGATCCTCCTGCCCCAGCCTCCTGAGTCACAGAGAGTACAGGCTTATGCCATTGCACCTAGCTAAGAAACAAATTTATTATAGTTCTGGAGCTCAGAAATGTGACATGGGCCTCACTGGGCTAAAATCAAGGACTTGGCCAGTCTGCTGTCCTCTCGGGACACTCCAAGGGAGAATCTGCTCCCACCTCTTACACTTCTAGTATGCCTGCACTCCTTGGCTGGGACCCCTCCTCCACCTTAAAGCCAACAAGGACCTGTCCCGGCTCTCTCATGTTGTATCACTGTGACATTGACCTTCTGCTTCTTCTTCCACATTCAGAAATCCCTGTTAAGGTCAGCAGGTTACCAACTTTAATTCCATCTTCAACTTTAAGTCTCCTGGGCTCTGTAGCAAAACATTGTCACAGGTATCAGGGATGAGGACATGAGCTCCTTTGGGGCACAATGATTCTACCCACCACATAATTTATAAATTCTTAGTCTTTGGCTCATGTCCTTCAGAAGCATGCATAGTAAAAAAAACAAACAAGAATCTAAGCCAGAAAAGTATTGATTTCAAGAAGAGGGGATAAAAAAATGATCATTGTCACATCTATCATATTCAGGAACATTTCATCATACATAGCATCATTGTGTGTTAGTCAGCACAGGAATCTGCTCTGAAAAACCCAAGGCCCAGAGTTAGTGGCTGAGCCAGGTGCAAACCTCAGACATCTGCCTCTGTGATCTGCACTGTGTCTATCTCCCAGAGCTACTTGAAACAAAGAATCTACCTTCCAAGGTACATTTATTGACCAAAGCCATCACCTGCTAAGACTGAAAGTACCGATTCACCCAAGCATGTCTTATAGGCTAAAGGCGTTTGGGAATAAATATTCAGGGCATTGTTATCACTGGGATATCTCCAGATGCAGTCTTCCAAGCTCATTCTATAGAAGAACTACAAAGTCAGCCAGGCTCCTCCTGACTTCTTATACTCTCTGAATCCTAGGGCCGGGAAAAGCACTTTTCTCTCTGTGGTAGAGTAGCGAGGAGTCTCCAGGCCCTGATTGCTTATTATTATCTATCAGGAAAGGTCAGATATCCAAATCCTCTCATTTGTCACTGTCTAGGGAAGGCAGGGTGACCAGCCTTATATCCATGACCCCATTGAAGCACCATGGTCTAGGCTAAGAGAAGTGTCATGGACCCAGAACACAATCTAGCACTTGAAAAAGTAGCTTCAGATTTGAGTCCCAGCACTGCAAAATTAAAAGTCATAGTCATGTCAAAATAATTAATCATTTGCTTGTTTTTTCTTTTTGGTACTGGGGTTTGAACCCAGGGGTATTTAACCACTGACCCATATCCCCACACTTTTTTTATATTTTATTTAGAGACAGAGTCTCACTGAGTTGCTTAAGGCCTTGCTAAGTTGCTGAGGCTGGTTTTGAACTCATGATCCTCCTGGCTCAACCTCCCAAGCTGCTGGGGTGTTTTCTTTCTTAAGTTACTATAGTAAAGCATGGGAGGAAACACCCTTTTCTGCTATCCTCTGACTGGGAGTCTGCAATACCCCCAATCCTCTCTTCTTTCTTTCTTCCTAAATGTTTCTTCCTTCTGTGGGCTTGGATTAGTAATCTGACCCTTTTCAGAGAGTGAAGAAAGAAAAAACTGTGTGTGCAAGTCCAGAAGCCTCTTTGGTGTGCTGGAAGAAAGCCAGGCAGGGAGATGTCATGTGCCATCCATTTTGATCTGTTATCTACATGACAGTGGGTTCCCCTTGAAGCAGACCTAGAACAGAATTTAACATGTAGGGTAACAATTAAGGATAGTGCTTTGGTGAAAGTACCTAGGGAAGGGAAGGAAAGGGAAGACAACGGGAGAAGACAGTCTACTCTGTAGATTCCAAGGACTGCCTTGGCTAGCCTTGTGTTATGGTCTGGATGCCAGGTGTCCCCCAAAAGCTCACGTGTGAGACACTGCAAGAAGGTTCAGAGGAAAAATGATTGGGTTATGAGAGCCTTAACCAATCAGCGAATTAATCCTGATGGGATTAACTGAGTAGTAGCTGGAGGCAGGTGGGTGTGGCTGAGAAGGTTGGGCACTGGGGGCGTGGCCTTTGGGGTCTGTATTTTGTATCTGGAGCACAGAGTCTCTCTGCTTGCTGATCATCATGTGAGCTGCTTCCCTCCACCACACTCTTCCGCCATGATGTTCAGCCTCACCTCCAGCCCCAAGGAATGGAGCCAGCTGTCTATGGACTGAGACCTCTGAAACCGTGAGCCCCCAAAATAAACTTTCCCTCCTCTACAGTTGTTCTGGTCAGGTCCTTTAGTCACAGTGGTGAAGAAGCTGACCACAACACCTTGTAAGGAGTTCTGGAGTTAAAATGGCCCATCAAAGCTGTCTGAAATGGTCTGACCTTTCTAGAGTCACTTCAGTGGGTAAGTCAACCAGGGGAGGGCATGACCCTGGGGAAGGTAGCTCTCTGTAGCTGGGGCAGGTCCTGAAAGGACTAAGAAAAGAAAGTTGCCTGCCAACAGGGGTCCCAGCAGCTGCAGCTACAGCTTAAAGGAAACTGTGAGTGGCCCATCACTGTGTTCACCACAGTCACACGTGGGACAGTGCATGTCCCTGGTACCTCCTAGGCAATTCATAAATCATAGCTGCTATGGGAGCTCTCTTCCTATACCCACCAGGGAACTTCACTACCTGCTCTGCAAACTGCAGACAACCCAGACCAAAACCAGTAGGCACAGACAGAGCCTCAGTGAGACACAGGCATTCAGGTCAGGCTCTCTTGTTTTAATGTTATAATGTTTTCTGGGAAGGGAGACTTGTCCTTAATGGGCTATTTCCAGGAGCTCTATATCATGCAGAGATTTAGCTAGAAAGCCCAGGATCTGGCCCAGTACAGGAGGGAGGGTGTACTGCCCAGCACTAGGCTGCCTCAGTTAGCTTTGTGAACTTGGCATTCATTCACAGTTGGCACAGGGCTCCTGTACTGGCTGCGTCTCACTTTGCCAGCAATGGTGCCACTCTGTACAGGCAGCCAATGAAATAGGTTAGTGTTCATGCTGGAGGTAGGTCTCCCCGTAAGGATAAGTTTTGGCATCTCCTCCTATGCAGGCGAGGGCAAGCCTACTAATCATTCCGTGCAACACTATATGAGAAATCAGGTCAAATGAATGTCATAGGCAGCTTTGAAGGAAAAGAGAAATGACCAGAGCTGAGCCTCAGGGAAACAGGAAAGGAAGGAGGTCAGCTTGACTTCCTTTCCCTGGGAATGAAGGGTTCACAGGCTGATTACATGTAGGAGCTTATTATTTCTCTCTCTTTCCCTCTCTCTCTCTCTCTATTTCTCTGCTATTCTCAAGCATTGCCAGGAACTTATGGATAAAAGATCAATCATCATATGGCATAGGACAACTGAGGGGCAGCTTTGGGTATGCCACCCTAGCTGGGATCTTCTCTCATTCAGCAAATAGTTATTAGAATGCCAGGTGCTGTTCTATGCCTGAGGATAGGGCAGTAATACAACATTGGAATGTTGTATTCTTGGACATATGCCTAGCACTTGGAATTGGAACCCCAAGTTAAGAGCACTCAGGAGGCTGAGGCAGGAGGATGACAAGTTCAAAGCCAGCCTCAGCAATTTAGTAAGGCCCTAAGCAACTTAGCAAGACAAGAACCTGTCTCTAAATAAAATACAAAATAGGGCTGAGGATGTGGTTCAGTGATTGAGTGACCCTGGGTTCAATCCTTGGTACCAAAAAAAAAAAAGCACTATACTTAATTTCATACCCTTAACTGCCATCCACCATACCACACCATCCCTGTTCCTCTTGTTTCTTAATATATTCCCTCCCTTCTCACTATTTCATTTACATATATATATGTATGTTTCGTTTGTTTGTTTGTTTGCTACATCTAAAATGCCAAGATTTATGGCACACAAAACTCAATGTGGGGAGATAGGCAACTTTGGAATTGCCAAGAAATTAAAAATGGCTACCTGGGTATTCATTGGAAAAATGGAATGGCAGACTTTCTGCTTTAGAAGAGACCCAACGTGCTATGTGAGCCCATCCCCCTCCTTTGTTCCCCACATCTCATGCTTGGTTTCTTTAACCAATGCCCTCTTCAGGGGTCACACCCGGCTTCAACTTAGAGGAGTTCTTTGGGAACTCCCTCCATTTAATTTTTTTAATTTTTAATTTGTTCTAATTAAATATGACAGTAGACTGCATTTTGACACATTGCACACAAATGGAGCACAACTTCTCGTTCCTCTGGCTGAACATGGTACAGAGTCACACTGGTAGTGTAATCATACATGTATAGAGGGTAATAGCGTCTGTCTCATTCCACAGTCCTTCCATCCCCACAGCCCCACCCCTCCCTTCAGTCACCTCTGCAGAATTCATAGTTCCTTCCCCCACCTCCCCCACCATTATGGACTAGCATCCACTTATCAGGAAAAACATTCAGCCTTTGGTTTTGGGGTTTGTCTTATTTCACTTAGCATGATATTCTCCAGCTGCATCCATTTACCTGCACATGCCAAAATTACATTCTTCTTTAAGGCTGAGTAATATTCCATTGTGTCCCTCCATTTTTTGAAAGATCTGTTTGATGAAATTCTATTATTCAAAATTTGGCTAAAATCAGTTTGCTTTCTCCCCTGTGGTCTGGCTCCTGTTTATTCCAATTGTTTCTCTAGAATCTTCTCTGCTACTTCCGCAACTTGCGCCCTTTCAGATCCTTCCCTGTGCCAGGTTCTTTTCCGCCTCTCCTGTTCTGTTTGCTCAAAACGCTTGTCCCCTCTCTTCATATGATCGTGAAGAAGGCATCCTTCAGGACACTCCTATAGGAAAGCCTTTAATAAACCCTGAAATTAAGTTACCAATCATCCTGACTGCTTTCTTCTCTTTGAGAGTTTACTGGGTGGATGGATGAGTGGAAAGCTAGGGTAAAGCGATTTCTACTCATGGATTGGATTTCACCTTCTAAACTTGACCGCACAAGCTTGGTTCTATTTTGTCATGAAATCCCTTCCACTGTTTGCAGAATGAGTTTTTACCGTCTGACTCTGTGATCTGAACATCCTCAACTCCTTCTGTGCTCCATTGCAAACCAAAGCATGAACATGGACCCGAAGGTACCACTTTGAGTTATAGTTGATTCAATTGATTCTGAACAGAATGAAATTTAATGCATGGAAAGAAAAGGATCCTTGACAGAGGCCAGCTGTGAAGGAAAGGAGCAATGAGTGGAAACAATGACAGGAAATCAATACGGTGACATTGCCAGGAGCAGCTGAGTATAGAGAAGGCCTGCATAGATGTTATTTATATCATTATTGCAAACACCTTTAGGCATTGGACCAGCCGGTCCATTCGGAGTAGAACCGAAGTTCCTCCTGAAATGGGAATGAGTGTATATGTAAGGCTAACTTTCTCTAAATAAAAATGGCATGGAGTCATTTCCATTTTCTTTACTGTTCCTACTTGTAAAAGTGCTGAGGTTCCCCCTGCCGGGCTCCTCTTCCTGGCCCCAGCCCTTCTCATATCTGGAATCTCTCTTGAGGGAGTCGTACCTCTTGGAGGTTCAGCTTCTCATCAACAGAGGCGAGGGTAACCATTTATACAGCCCTTTTTGAGAAATGTCTGTTCAGACCATTTGGCCATCTTTAAATCACACTGTCTTCTTGTTGCTGGGTTTTGGGAATTCCTTGTATATTCTGGATATCAGTCCCCTGAGGGATGAATCCTTGTCAAATATCTTCCCTCATTCTGCAGATCGTGTCTTCACCCTGTTGGTTGGTTTTTCCTTCACTGTGCAGAAACTTCTCAGTTTGCTATAATCACATTTGTCTGTTTTTCTTTTGATGTCTGTGTTTTTGAGGTCTTGTCCCCAAAACCACTGCCTCCACTGATGTTGTAAAGGGTTTTCCCTATGTTTTCTTCTAGCAGTTTCATAGTTTCAAGACTTACATTGATTTATTTTTATTTTTTAATTTTTTATTATTTTTAGATATACATGACAATGGAATGTGTTTTGGCAGATTATATGGACATAGAGTATAACTTATCCTAATTAGGATCCCATTCTTGTGGTTGGACATGGTGTGGAGTTTCCCTGGTCGTATATTCATATATGAACATAGGGAAGTTCTGTCCCATTCATTCCACTGTCTTTCCCATTCCCATCCCCCTCCCTTCCCTTCATTCCCCTTTGTCTGATCCAATGAACTTCTATTCTTCCCTCCCCTTCCTATATTGTGTGTTAGAATCCACATACCAGACAGAACACTGGGCCTTTGATTTTTGGGGGGATTGGCTTATTTCACTTAGCATGAATTCTTTGATAAATTTTGAGGTTTTTTATGCTAATAAAGTTGATAGTAGAGGTCCTTTAATTCTACTACATATGGATATCCTGTTTTCTCAGCACCATATATTGAAGAGGTGTCCTTTCTCCAATGGCTGTTCTGGGTGCCTTTATAAATACACCCCCCCACACACACACACAAAACAAAACCAAACCAAAAAACTTAGTTTCATAGAAGAATAGAGTGTAATAGTGATTACTAGGGTAGGTAGATAGGTAGAACAGACAGTGGTTGGATAACAGGTACCAGAATACAGTTAGATTGGAGGAATAAATTCTAGGGTTCTCCATTACAGTAGAGTTGACTATGGTTTTAATAACTATATACCATGACACTTGCTTTCATCTAAGATGAATGCAAATCCCTTTCCATGGCTCATGAAGTCGGCATGACCTTCCTACCTCTCCAGAATGAGCCTATGCTTTGGGTTCCCCTTTTTCATTGCGGTTCCAGAACACCAGGCTTACAGCAACACTGTAGCACAAACGGAAGGCTCCCCTCTGCCTGGAGCACACCTGTCCTCCCACATCCTACCCCAATCCCCACAATTCAGGTCTCTCTTTTATTGTTCCTTGCTTCAATGAGGCTTTCTCTGACAAATAATATAGATCCCAACCCCTTTACCTTCTAGCATGATACTTTGTGTCTTTCTGAAATATTTGTTACACATAGTAATTATTGTATATATTCATACAAGCACTGGGTTTAGTCTCCTCACTAAAACAAGTTCCATGAAAAATAAGAAGCAGCTGGGCACAGTGGTGCATGCCTCTAATCCCAGCGGCTTGGGAGGCTGAGGCAGGAGGACTGCAAGTTCAAAGCCAGCCTCCACAACAGCGAGGTGCTAAGCAACTCAGTGAGACCCCGTCTCTGAATAAAATACAAAAAAGAGCTGGGGGTGTGGCTCAAGGGTTGAATGCCCCTGAGTTCAATCCTCAGTACCCAAAAAATAAAAATAAAAAAGAAAGAAACAAAAGAAAAACAGGAAGCAATCTTGTATCCTGAACACAGAGCATTATTTTGTGTTTGACACACAGAGAAGCTCCTGATGGAAATTGTTATGTCTAGTGCAGCGAATAAATCAACGTTTCACCTGTTTTTCCTAAATGGTAGGTCCCTGAAGACCTGACTGGCAGACTGATCACAACCTTGCTGGTGTTCAATCACTCCATGTTTATTCACTTGAGGGAAAACACTTGCATATCACAGCCAAACTTTCTCAGTGAATTTTTTTAAAAATAAGTTGTGCGTGTGGCTCATGAATTGTTACTGAAAAATTTCAAGGTTGACTCTAATGCTGTCTGATTAATTTCCTCCATCCCCAACTTGGTCAAAGGACGGGGCAGATCTAGGTGTGGGGTGCAAGTGTAGAGAGGTGAGTGGCCATGACTCAAGTCTCCGTTCAAGAGAAAATGCTGTGGAGCCAAGTGTGGTGGCACCTGCCTGTAATCCCAGCAGCTCGGGAGGCTGAAGCAGGAGGATCTAGAGTTCAAGGCCAGCCTCAGCAACTTAGCGAGGCACTAAGCAACTCAGTGAGACCCTGTCTCTAAATAAAATACAACATAGGGCTGGGGATGGGGCTCAGTGGTCGAGTGCCCCTGAGTTCAATCCCAGATACCTCCCCTCCAAAAAGAAAATCCTCCAGCTGTGGCACCGTCAGCCTCACCGTGACCTCCTGTCTGTGGCTGTGCATCCCACTGGCTGTTCTAACTAATGACTGATCACAGGAGAGCTTTCAAGGCCGCCCTGCTTGTTCTTGATGGGCAGTGCTCCAGTGACTAACCTTGTTCGGGGAACCCCCCACCGCCCCTTGACTTATCCAAGCCTCACTTAAAGCTTCACTATGGTCGGATGCTTGTACTCCCCGTCCCCACTTCTCCTTCCTTATTTCTCTTCCTTCACAGGTACCAAAACCCGCACGGCCATCTAAATGCTCTCCCTACCACCTCCTGCTGTCTCTCTTCTTCCTTTCCTCAATAAACCTTTTGCACGTCTCATTTCCTCTTGGTGTCTGCTTCCCCCAGGACTCCAACTAACACACGGACCTCCTTTGAGAGATATAAATCACAATCACAGATGCTGTTTTAGTCAGCTTTTCCACGGCTGTGACTAAAGGACCTGACCAGAACAATTATACAGGAGGAAATGTTTATTTAAGAGCTCATGGTTTCAGAGGTCTCAGTCCATAGACAACAGGCTCCATTCCTCTGGACTTGAAATGAGGCAGGACATCATGGTGGAAGACTATGGCGGAGGGAAGCAGCTCACATGGTGACCAGCAAGCAGAGAGAGACTCCAGATGACAGATACAAATTTATATATACCCCAAAGCCATGGCCCCAATGCCCACTTCCTTCAGCCATACCCTTCAGTGACCACTCAGTTAATCCCTATCAGGAGATTAATTCACTGATTGGGTTAAGGCTCTCACAACCCAATCATTTCTCCTCTGAACCTTCCTGCATTGTCTCACCTGTGAGCTTTTGGGAAACATCATATCTAAACCATGCCAGATGCAAATTTAAATAGAGGTCCTTTTAAAAAATGCATGTGAAAATGAAGATCTCTAAGATTTATGCTCCACTAGTTTCACAGTTAACCTATCCATAGCAGAAGCTTTGCACCCAGGAATCCCCCCCATTTGAAATCACTGAGGGACTTAAAAAAAACAAACACAAACAAACCAATGCCTATTTCCTACCTGGGTCTGGAGTGTGACTTGAGAATCAAGATTTTTCAAAGTTCCTGTGGTGATTCTGATGTGATCCAGGGTTGAGAACCACACTTCTTTGTGGATGACTAGAGAGGCAGCCACCTTCAGAAGAGTCATTCCTGATTTTTGGCCTTCCATATTTTGAAGACAAATCTGTTTCAGAGTTTCTTCCATCAACCAGGTCTATTATGCCCAGCAAACCCCATACTACTTCTAAGGTTTCCTATCTAGATCTGAAAAATGGGGAGCTGGGGCCTATATTACAAAACCAAATGAAATGATGAATAGGAAACACTTTGAAAAATGACTGTAGGGTTACTAATGATGGTTATACAATGTGTACCTCACCAGACACAAGAGTATGGGGTGGAAGCAAGGGTAGAGGCATACAAAATATCCTACCCCTTAAATTCTTGAGGCTATAAACTTAGGAGTCAGGTGTCATCTTATCTTGTCTATGTATTTGGTGGTATTAGTAGCAGGTAATGACATTCATGACAGGAAAGCAATTTGTTTTTGCCCAAAGCAGCTAGACTGGTGTTTGTCAATACTCCTGGGCATTTCACTTGCATCAGAATCTCTTGAAGATGCTGGTTAAAAATGCACATGTCTTGATTTCAATTAAGGCCCAGAAAAAAAAAAATGAGAGATGGTGAGAGATAGGGCAAACATCCACATTTTGGATAATCATCTCAGGTAATTCTTATGCAAACCCAAGGTGCCTCCTCAAACTGTGGATCCAGAGTTTGTCCCCAGTTAAATTGACAATGCCCTCCATTTCTTTGTGAAGACTTCATTTTCACAAAGCATTGAATCTATCCGCCTTGAAATCACCACTTGATGGCAAATTATTGATCAAGAGGAGATTCTGTGCACTGCAATAAAAATAATTTTAAAATGGATTTTAAGAATGCAATAGATGCAAAAATCAACATGCAGAAAACATATCATGTTATGTAGGGACACAAATCCAAAATTCTTCCTTACTCTGTAAAGAATTCAGACAGAAGAAGGAAAAGCAAAGGAATAACTCTTCTTCCTGCTTCTGAACACCCCACACTCAGGTTGGCAATAAATGTAACTCCTGTCTTCATTATTTCTCACATGGATCTTAAAACATCTTCCTAACTGATCTCACGCCATAATTCTTCCTCATTTCCTGTGTCTAATATGACCATTCTACTATAGTGAGATGGACCTTCTGGAATACCACACTATTCCCCGAATATAGCCTTCAGTACTCTGTCTCTTAAGCCCTTTTAACTCAAACTATTGTGGGCTTAGACCAGAAGCATTACACCATGCAGCTTGTTGGAAATGCAACATGTCAGAATTCACTCTGGACTTACTCAATCAGAATCTATAATTTAGCAAGATCCCCAGATGATTTGTGCATTATTACAGCATGAAAATCTTTAGTCTATAGCATAAGGTCTAAGTCATTTAGCTGGTCCACAAAGCTCCTTGGGACATGGTCCCTGCCCCTCCACAACTTACTCCTTTCCATCTCTAGCAACTGCCAACTACTTACCTTTCTGCAAACACATGAGACAATTCCACTCATCTTTACTATTACACATCTTCCTCCTCCTGCCTAGAATTTGCTTGGGATCCTTCTGGATCCCTCCTGAGGGAATCATTTACTGCTCCCTCTGAAATTCTTCTATGTCATCTTTATCAGCTTATGTAATCGATGTTGTGTCTGTTTTCCTACATTGGGACCATGTGACAGGTAGGACCTGTTTTTATTTTTAATATTTGTATCCTGTGCAGTCTCTGGAATAGAGCTTATTGAGTAAAATAAGTTCTCAGTCAGTACTTGATGAATGGGGCTGATACTTGGAGAACATGTTGCTCAAGGACTCAATGACTACTCTTGTTCTGATCCTGAATGTTCCCCTAAAAACTTGTGTGACAAAGGCTTTGTCCCCAGGGTGTTGCTGTTGGGAGGTGGGGCCTACTGGAAGGTCTATATGTGGGTTAGGACATGACCTTGAAGGAAGTAGGGACACCCTGGCACCTTCCTCTTCCTTGCTTCTGACCTTGTCAGGAGCAGTCACGCTCACACCATGGTGACCAAAGTAACAGGAACAACCAATCATAGACTGAAGCCTCCAAAACTGTGAGTTCAAGATAAAGCTTCTATCTTCATAAGTTGATTTTTCTCTCATATTTCATTATGGTGTCAGAAAGCTGACTAAAACAATGAATATAAAGATCGGGTTCACTGTATATGCTTTTCAAACACTGCCAGGACACTTTCCCCATATCTTAAGGCCGTTTTCTGATGTAGATCAGTATTACTTGTCTCACTCTATGCAGAGACTTTCTTTGCTCCTTGTCACATATAAATATATGTTCATCCCATTTTCTCCATGTTTAGGAATTATTGGTTCAGCCATTTGCAAGACAGAGATAAAGTTTCCAAAATTTTCAGGTAAGATAATCTGATTGGTCCAAATCAGGTGTTGTTGACCCAGTATGACCTAAGATTGGGCTGGGCAATGTAAAAAGGACTTCTAAGGCTGTACCTCTGTGGATATGTGGCTGGCAGTGTCCCCTGAAAGATGGAGTCCATCAGTGAGTAATTGGAAACATACCCCAAATGAAATGTTGCTCATTACAGTGTGATTATTTAATAGGTGTTACCTACTTAGTACTAATACTAATAAGATAAAGGCCACCAAAGATTCCTTCCTTAGGTTATCCAGGGAGATTGGTTCTTTTCCAAACAGCACATTGAGCTCTGAATAGTTGTCTCAACAATGATTTGGGTAGGGATCTTCCTCCATTCCTTTCAGGTCCAGTGTCCATAAACTACAGAGAAGAAGTAAGCAACAAAGAGTCAGAGATTGCAAGAAAATAAAGACTAAAATACTCTGATGGACTGACTTCATTAGGGGCATGAAGTGTATCTTTCTTGGGCGCAGGGATTGAACTCAGGGGCGCTCAACCACGAGCCACATCTCTAGCCTTGTTTTGTATTTTATTTAGAGACAGGGTCTCACTGAGTTGCTTAGTGCCTGGCTGTTGCTGAGGCTGGCTTTGAACTCGCAATCCTCCTGCCTCAGCCTCCTAAGCCACTGGGATTAGAGGAGTGTGCCATCACACCAGGAAGGAAGTGCATCTTATTTATCTTTGTCTTCATTTCACCTTCCTAGAAACTAAAACACTGCATGGGCCATGTGAATCTTCTAGAGGATTGAATTAAAGTGGACTAGAGAAAAGTATTTTAAATTCCAAATAGAGAGGCAGATTAGAACGGTATGGGGAGTAACGTATAAACAAGACGTGATGAACTGCTGAATGAGGAACAATTGTCAACTGGTGGTGGCTTTTAGATGAATGGAATTTTACTTCATCATGGATGTGATGAGTGGCATGCTGAGGCTCAGTACTGGCTTTGCCGTGTACAAGTTAGGTGCTTCTCAGGGAAGTGATCTCACCCATCCAAATCTCATTTTACTCATATGAAGAATGGAAAGGATGGCAAAACCTATATTGTAGGATGTCTATGAATAAAGGTATAGCAAATATAGGCACAGTGGCCGTCACAGAGTGAGCACCCAGTTATCATTAACTGCTATTATTTATGTTTTTCTTTCCAGTGTTGGCTAAGGGAACGTAGCCAAGACACCAGGCACCCAGAAGAGGGAGTTAATATTTATGAGTTACATCCTGAGCCCCCAAAATACATCATGGCTTGGAGGAAATAATAAATCTTTAAACCTAGCTAATTTGGGATCAGGAAGCATAGAAAGATAACGTTTAATGGGAAAATGTACAACCAATCTGTATGTGTTCTTTTTAGAACTTGTTCAACTCCCAAGGGACAAAAAGCTTAACTCAATATAAAAGTGTCTGGGGAAGCAGAAAACACTGCAGAATGCAAGCTAATGGCGAAGTAATTTTCTCCTTTTGATATGGCGGAAGCATCCATCTTTCTCTCTGACCTCCTCCGTCACCTTGATTAATATCTTGCCACTGTTTAAGTCAGTAGGAAAGAAATCTCCACTCCTGTGATTAGGAACTCTGGCATTCCAGAAACTTTGACCCCACTATCTTACCTTGTTTTTTAGGGACTCTAGCCTTTTCAATGACATTCCCAGAATAAATGCTCCAATTGCCGATGGGGTTGTCTAAAACTAGGAACCTGCAGTGTGAATGATTTTCTTAATAAAAAATGAGGAGGCAGAAGAGAAAACTCATTGAACTGAAAGAAAGCCCAGTGGCTGTCCAATATTTGGTAAACAAGCCTATCCAAAGATCCAGAGTAAAATTGCTTGTGTCATTTTATTGAAGACATACAAAATCTTAACCAACCACAAACATGAACTAAAGAGCTTCTGATTCACTCATCTCTTTGTTCTTTTTTTTTTTTTTTTCTGTTTGTGTTTCGTCTGTTTTCACTGTGAGACCTTAAGTGCCCCAGGAGAAAAACCATAAGTGTATCCTCTTACTGTGATAACTCCATTACCTGGCATAGTAGGTGGCATCTAGTAGGCGCTCAAAAATGTATCAATGCTGGGTGCAGTGGTGCATGGCTATTCCAGTGCTCAGGAGGCTAGGAGGATCATGAGTTCAAAGCCAGCCTTAGCAAAAGTGAGGTGCCAAGCAACTGAGTGAGACCCTGTCTCTAAATAAAACACAAAATAGGGCTGAGGATGTGGCTCAATGGTTGGGTGCCCCTGAGTTCAATCCCTGGTACCAAAAAAAAAAAAAGTATCGAATAAATATTGCTTATTTAATGTTTCAGGGAACAACAGTTCTTTTTTTTGCGGGGGAGGGCGGTACTGGAAATTGAACCCAGGGGCGCTTAACCACTGAGCCACATCCCCAGCCCTGTTTATATTTTATTTAGAGACAGGGTTTCACTGAGTGGCTTAGGGCCTTGCTAAATTGCTGAGGCTGACTTTGAACTCACGATCCTCCCGCCTCAGCCAGTGGCTGGGATTACGGGCGTGCACCACCATATCTGGCTCTAAGGGAGCATAAAATTCTTGATCCTTCCATTAGGGAATCAATATCCCTAAAGGAAAAGTAGAGGATTAAGGCTGGGTAGAGGAAGAACTCAAACTATGATACAGTCCCTCCAGGGCTTTAGCTAACCTGACAGAGAACCTGGAACAATTTTCGCCTATTAGAGCATTTCACATCACCTTCATGCTTGACCCTTTCTATCTCCACTTTGCTCTATCATTGGACACAGGCCTCCCCAGCAAGTGTACAACCTTGATGGGAAGGCTGTCTATAGCTAAGGGCAGCTTTGAAAGAGCTCACTGCTAGAGGCTGTCTGATTCTCCTATCTCCCTCTGCTGGGCAGCACGCCCTCCCTTGTAGAGGTAACTGGTTGGTGCATTTTCATGTATGCTGTGATCTCTGAATTCTTTTCCTCTCTGGTGGAGATAGGCAAAGGGTAGGTGAGACGTGCAGAAGAGGGCTCTTTGTTGGCTGAGCACAGTAATGAATCTCTGAGGGTGCAAAGAGAGCCCCCACACTGAGCTTAGAGGTAGCCCAGAGAAAGATGAAATACAATTTACAATGAAAAAGGATGTTTGTTTGTTGTTGATTTGCTAAGGGAAAGTTAGAGCATGGGTAAAAACAGAGGACCAGAAACCTGAGCTTGGTGCCTGATACCTATATAGGCAAAATGGCTAGAATATTTTGTAAGGCTCAGTAAGATAGATATTTCATTTGAATTAGCTGCTTATAAAACTTCAACATCACTTCCCACACCTAGCCCCTGTTAAATCTGTCCCTTGAGTAAATATGTGCCTCGTATCTACACTTATCTTGTTAATCTGCTGGAGTATATTCAAAAATTCAAGCTTTACACCTATTAGATTGAGAAGATACACAATATATGTTGTGTTAAGATGTGAAACAGAGGTGCCACAAGACAGCGTGGAGAAAGTATCCAACAGAGGCTCTTACATATCTATGAAAATGAATCGATCAAGATAGCAAAACTGAGGTGGCACACGCCTGTAATCCCAGCGGCTCAGGAGGCTGAGGCAGGAGAATCCTGAGTTCCAAGCCAGCCTCAGCAACGTCGAGGCACTAAGCAACTCAGTGAGACCCTGTCTCTACATAAACACAAAATAGGGCTGGGGAAGTGGCTCAAGGATTGAGTACCCTTGAGTTCAATCCCTGGTACCAAAAAAATAAATAAAATAACAAAACTGAGCTGGGAATGGTGGCACATGCCTATAATCCCAGTGGCTCAGGAGGCTGAGGCTGGAGGAAGATTGCAAGGTCAAGTCTAGCCTCATCAATTTAGTGAAGCTGTAAGCAATTTAATGAGACTGTCTCAAAATAAAAAAATGAAATGGGCTGAGGATGTGGCTCAGGGGTTAAACACCCTTGGGCTCAATTCCTGATATTGAAAGAAAGAAGAAAGAAAAAGAAAAGAAAAAAAAAGAAAAAGAAAGAAAGAAAGAGAGAGAGAGAGAAAGAGAGAGAGAGAGAGAAAGAAAGAAAGAGAAAGAAAGAAAGAAAGAAAGAAAGAAAGAAAGAAAGAAAGAAAGAAAGAAAGAAAAGAAAAGAAAAGAAAAGAAAAGAAAGACGAAACTACAATGTTTCCAACTGACCCTGGCAATTATCTAATCTGCACAGACTACATTTTTTTAAAAAAATATTTCCTTCCTGGAGTGTATGGATCAAGATGCTAGTTTCATGTGAACCAAATCAACCAGCCAAGATGCACATCTGGCTCTGACAGTACATATGCACATATAGTTTGTCTCCACCTCTAATTGATGGCCCCTGTAAG
This sequence comes from Geosciurus inauris, assembly GCA_004024805.1. Lineage (NCBI taxonomy): Eukaryota > Metazoa > Chordata > Mammalia > Rodentia > Sciuridae > Geosciurus > Geosciurus inauris. The sequence continues at coordinate 156,971 of PVHX01000840.1, read as the reverse complement.
GTTCCTAGTTCACACATGCCCTTCGTGACTTCACAAAGCCAGGGAATGAGAGCCGAGTTTCACATGTGGGTCCCACAGCCAGGACAGATGAGAGTCACACACAAGGGGTGTGAAATGACCCAACAGCAGAAAATTTGAACATAGAAAATTAAAACAAAACACAAAAACAAGCAATACCCAGAAGACTGGGAGGTATTATGGAATGTGGGTTTTGAAACAGCATTTATGTTTTAATATCCTCCAAAGAAAGTGTCCAGACTCCATTCACTTCAAGAGCAAAATCTCCAAGATAATCTCCTCGATTCGTGTTATTGGTTCTAAGAGAAATCATTTGAACATAATAGTTTTTGTAACACATGCCAGTGCCTAATACATATAGTACTTGTTAAAATATTTAGGTTGCAGGAATCCATAAACACAATTCAAACTGACAGAAACTCCAGAGTGCTCATTCTTAACTGCAGGGGATTTTGCCCCCTGGGATAGTTGACAGTGTTTGAAGAGCCTGAAGGGTTGACTGGTCACTAGCAGGAATAATTCACACAAGTTGTTAACAGCCTTTTGTTATGGGCCAAGCTGCCTGGGAAATGACTCCAATTTGCCCTGAGGCTCCATGTCATGTAAGAAAATCTTCTTCCACGGAAACACCCGCCTCAACAGTTGCTTAGCATAGCATGTTTGGCAACATAGAATGGCAATTCTTATACCATGTAAAATTGTTCTCTTTGGTTCCCATTTTTCTTGGACAATGTACCCCGTCAGAGAATGACTGTCTAGACATTAGTAACCATTCTTTAACTTGTACTCAACTAAGGGTTGTTTTGACTCACTTCCCCTTCTGCTTATGATTTTAGATCTCATGACATTTGTTTATGATTTTGAATCATAGCAACAGCCACTTATGATTAATATGGCTTTGGACCTACAAAAGGTGGACTCAAACTCCAGAAGGAGGTCGAAGTGTGTAGACTTGCAGCCTGCTCCTTGGCCCGCCGGCTGGTGAATAAAGATAGTTCTGTCTCCTGCTTTAAGATCAACTCAGTGATTTATTGTGATCTCGCCATAACACTATAAAGCACAGGACAACTCTCCACAACCAAAAAAAATCACCTACTTAAAAATGTAAGTAGTGCTGAGGTGAGTGTCGTGAGTGGCACAATTAATAATTACTCGGAGGCAGATTGTCTTTAAATGCAAGTGTATGTTCAATCAACAATCGTCAAGTATAACTAATTAATGCAAAAAGTGTCGGGTGTGCTGGAGCACCCCAACTAGCATTCAATGCACACTAGTTAACCACTATAGGTAAGTCACACAATCCCAGGGCAACTAAACACTACCAGCAACTCACACAATCCTAGGGCAACAATGAGCCCCCAAATACCTCCAATGCCATGAGACTTCTCTTAGCCAAAGAGCAGATGTTGTCCTTGTCTGGTGGTTCTCTTCAGCTGATGGCTGGATGCCAGGGAATGGTGGAGTTGATCCAGGGACAGACAGCAAGGTGGCCAGTCTCACTAATGTTCTTGGAGCAAAGCCCCCAGTGTGGCAGGATAAGCAGTTTAAATGCAGTTCCAAGTTGGTGGTGTGAGCTGGTGATTGGTTGCACCCAGTGAAAGTCAATGTCCATTGTTTATGCACAGTGAGATGATGTAATTGCAACTAGACATATTCTTTGTGCATGTGCATGGAGCTGTGCTCCCTAGCAATTGTAACCAGTCCTTGCTAGGCAGGCCTATGGCTAGTGTCCCTTATAGCCCCTTATCCATTGCAAGTAGGCATGACTAAGCATGTCAATGGCTGCTGTTCCTTATGGCCAGCAAGTTAGTGAGTCCCTGGCATGTCCAGGCATGTCTAGGCATATGCTCCTTACATTAAGAAATACTGCTCTAGAGGAAATCCAGTTTGAAAATGAGCTTTATCCAGAAGATTCTAAGGACATCACCAAGGACCTGAGTCCTCCCAGTCTTTGTCTTGGTTGTTGCGCTTGTTGGTTTAATCTCATATTCTCACCAGCCACTGGCCAGCTCCTGATACTCCTTGCTGTACCGAAATGGCTACAGAACATCCATCTTTATTTTCCTCAGGTAATGGGAATTCTTTTCTGGTAGTACTTACATGGATCCTGGGTTGCTTTTGGTCACCTGTATAATATGTTAAGAAATCCAGTGGCCAGTGGATTGGCTTTTCAATCCAATGATTCTCAAACTTTAACTTACATCAGAGTCACCAGAATGGGTTTGCTAAATGCAGATTTACTAGGTTACACTTCAGTAGGTCTGGGCCTTTTTTTTCTACAAAGCTTAAAATTTTAAGCTTTGAAGGCTGCATTCCATTCCTCTCCCCGCTTTTATCAACCATACTTTAATGCAGGCACCACCTTATCAGTCTGCCTCCCCATCCACCTCTTTTTCCTCCTCCTCCCCTTCCTCTATCTCTTCCTTCTCCTCTCCTCCTCCTCCTCCTCATTCTCATTCTTCCTCCTCCTTTTTTTAGCCAACCCTTTAAAAATGGAAAAGACATTTTTAGACCATTGGTTATATAAAAAGCCTAGCCCACTGCCTGGATTTGGCCTTAGGGTTGTGTTCTTATTGACCTTGAGCTTCATTTAATTCACTGTGTTGTTTATGAGAAAAGCTTACTAAAGCCTATGACAAAAGAATCACTGTAGGACCTCAGAGAACTCTGTGTGGTCAGAGGACTGGGGCGTGTTATGCTTTAGATGTGAGGTATCCCCCAGAAGCTCACGTGTGAGACAATACAAGAAGGTTCCGAGGAGACATGGTTGGGTTGTAAGAGTCTTAATCAATGAATTAATCCGCTGATGGGATTAACTAAGTGGTACCTGAAGTGGTAGCATGTGGCTGGAAGAGGTGGGCATTGGGGGCATGCCTTTGGGGTGTATATTTGTATCTGGAGAGTGGAGTCTCTTTCTCTGCTCACTGATCATCACGTGAGCTGCTTCCCTCCACCACACTCTTCCGCCATGATGTCCTGCCTCACCTCGAACCTTGAAGAATGGAGCCTGCTGTCTATGGACTGAGACCTCTGAAATCCTGAGCCCCCAAATAAACTTTTCCTCCTCTATAATTGTTCTGGTTGGGTCATTTTAGTCACCGCAGTAAAAATGCTAACTATAACAGGCAGAGTACACAGCAAAGAACAATCTTGGAAGGGAGCCTCTGCCCAAGGTGTAATGGTCTCACTGGATGGGAGAGAAAATAACTTTAGCTGGGCTAGAGCTGGTCTAGAGTTTCAGAAAAGCAGAAAACAACCCTTGAGGTATAGGAAGGATAGGGCAGGCTTTGAACTCACGATCCTCCTGTGTCAGCCTCCTTCTTTTTTATGGGGGATTATTTCTCATATCCACAAAGGCCTAAAAACTGTTTCCAAACTGCAACAAAGTAGTGTGCGCCTGGCCAGTCAAGTCACTCACTACCCTAAGGGCTCTGCTTCCTTCTTTGGTGGCTTAATGTCCTCAGAGCTAGTAAAATTCTAGACAGTAGCTGGAGATCAGTGTAGAAGGTCATATCATAATTCTCTTTCTTTCTTTGGCACTCAAGAAGCCTTCACTGTTCCTGGGTCAAAAACATAAAGATACTTAACATAAAATGTATAACCCCTTTGAAATTCTTTGCCTTCCTAGAGCTTCAAGGGGAAAAGATGAAAGAATATTTGAAAAATTCTGGTCACAGACATATCTATATTTTTACCCAATTTTATCATTGTCACATGGGAAAAGCATTAGAGAATGCAAGGTGGGTTTCCTGGGGTTTTTTTAGTATTTCTGAGCTTTGGTTGAAAATTTTATCTATCCTTCTATTTATCACTTGGTCCTTGGACATTTGGATCCTGTTTTGCAAAACCTCATGAAATGATCATTTCCTTGCTTGCTAAGTTTCTCTCCCTCATGATCCTTCCTTTATAAATACCAAGAGAAGCTAAAAGTGGCCCTGGAGAAATGTCATTTATGGGGGATGAAGTGAGTATCAGTTCTCTCAATTCCCACAGCCATTTCTTGGCTTTGACATTTGTACCAGATAGACATTTGCAGTCCTTGGGTTTCTGTTTCTGAATTTGTTGGAACTGGATCCTCTTTACAAATCTCAATGGCTTTTAAATCAGAAACTTCTAACTAAAGCTTAATAGGTTAAAGTATTTTTCTAAATGTACTCCATGAACATGAGAGAAAATTCAGACAACGCAGGAAACTATAAAAATAAATCCAGCCATGATTCCACCACCCAGAGGCAGCCAAGGTTAACATTTTGGAGAGTTTCCTTTTGGGCTTATTCTTTCTATGTGTCAAAGTTTAGCACATTTGTAATAAATCCATCAGTGTAATTTCTAATAGTGATTTTCTATAAATGACTCTTTTATCACCCCTGAGTATTTATCCTCATTATAACAGGCCTACAGAAAAGTTTTCAGCTCACAAGGATACAAACTAATGAAGCTCCACAAACAAAACATACCCATGTGAGGAGCATGCATAGAGGAGATAGAACATCTCCAGCACCTGGGAGGTATAACCACCAACCTATGCCTACAATCCCCACTCTGCCCCAGGCCAACCACCATCCTGATTTCTATCCCCATGGACTCATATGCTTGTTTCAGAATTTCCTACCAATGGAATCAGGTGGCCTGTGCTCACATTTGGCTTTTCTCATGCACCTCTCTGTGTGTGAGATTCTTTCATGACACTGTTTGCAGTAGCAGTTAGTTCATACTCATTGCTGCATACAGACCACTTTTTAAAAAAATACCAGATGAGCCAGACATGGTAGTGCACACCTATAATCCTGGCAAGTCAGGAGGCTGAGGCAGGAGGATCACAAATTCAAGGCAAGCCTCTGCCACTTAGTGAGACCCTATCTCAAGGTACAAAAAGGGGCTGGGAATATAGCTCAGTGGTAGAATACCCCTGGGTTTAATCACCAGTACCACCAAAATATACTTATAAATAAATATATGTATGTGTGTGTATGTATATATTATGTATACATAATGTGTGTATATATATATACACACATTTGTAAATATCTATGCATTTATATGTACCTGCATATATATGCACATACATATGTCTTGGGTGAGAAGAGAGAAGTTCATGTACATTCTAAAAATTAGAAGACTGATGATGTCTATCATCTCCTAGTGAAGCAATATTAAAATTATTTCTTTTCCTTTTTTTCTTTTCTTTTCTCTCCCTCCCTCCCTCCCTTCCTTCCTTCCTTTCTTTCTTCCTTCATCCTCAACCCCTTTTTATTTTTATTTTGAGATAGTTCTTACTAAATTGCTTAGGGTCTCACTATGTTGCTAAATTTGGCTTTGAAGTAGCAATCTTCCTGCATCAGCCTCCTGGGCTACTGGGATTACAGGCCATGTGCCACTGTACCCAGCATCGAAATTATTTCTGATTAGCATCAGAGTGTTCTGCTTTGTTTTTCAACAGAGTTAAAAGTGCCTAAGCTAGTCGCATGATGGCCTCTGAAGATTATGTATGTATCTGGGACTTCTAAGAGCCCCTCAAAATATAAATATCTTCAGTCAAAAAGTGTCTTCTTTCTTAGAAGATGAGTTAAAAGCAAAATGAACATAACATTGGTTAGACAAAACAATAAACTCATAGTAACTTCTTATTCTGCTTATTTCTGGGATATACTACAACTCAGAGAAAGTTATTCATTCATGAGAAAGTTAGCTTCTTGTCATTGACTGATAATAATTGTACCTATTTATGGGGTGCAATGTGATGTTTTAATGCACATGTTTTATAATGATCAAATCAGGACAATTAGGAAATCTATTACATCAAACAGTTATAATATTTTATCATGAGAACACTCAAAGTTTTCTCTTCCAGCTATTTTGAAATATACATTAACTGTAGTAACCCACTGTGCAATAACCCAATATTATCCCGCTAATTACAACTTTGTACCAGTGGAGGAACATCTCCCCTTTCCCTGTATATTCCCTCCTCACCCTCAGCCTCCAGTAACTACCATTTTATACACTATTTCTAGGAGCTACTTCTGTGAGTTTTGGGGATCCGTGTATAAGTGAGAACATATCCTATTTGTTTCTCTGTGCCTGGTTCATTTCCCTTAATATAATGTCCTCTATGTTCCTTCATGTGGTTCCTTTAGTTTTCCCATCACCATTTTCTGAAGAGATTTTCCTTTCTCCATTGTGTGTTCTTGGCACCTCTGTTGAAAATCAGTTGGTTGTAAATGCATGGGTTTGTCTCCTGGCTCTCTGTTTTCTTCCATTGGTCTGTGTATCTGTTTTTATGCCAGTCCCGTTATGTTTTGCTTCTTATAGCATGGTAGTACATTTTCAAGTCAGGTGGTGTGATGACTCTAGTTTTGTTGTTTTTTGTTCATGATTGCTTTGGCTATTCAAGATCTTTTATGGTTGCATATGAATTTTAGGATTGTGAAGACTATCATTAGTATTTGATGGGGACTGCTTGGAGTAATATGGGCATTTTAACTGTATTTTTCCCCTCTCTGAACACAAATTATTGTTCCATTTATTCATGTCTTCTTCAGTTTTTCATCAATGTTTTATAATTTTCAGTGTAGAAATCTTTCACTTCTTTGGTTACATTTATTCCTGAGAATTTTAATTTTTAATTTTTTGGTGGCTTATTTATTTATTTATTTATTTATTTATTTATTTATTTATTTATTTATTTATTTTTTGGTACTGGGGATTGAACTCAGGGGTACTCGACCACTAAGCCACATCCCCAGCCCTATTTTGTGTTTTATGTAGAGACAGGGTCTCACTGAGTTGCTTAGTGCCTCGCCGTTGCTGAGGCTGGCTTTGAACTCGCGATTCTCCTGTCTCAGACTCCCAAAGTGCTGGAATTGCAGGCTTGAGCCACCGTGCCTGGCTGGTGCCTAATTTAAATGGTATTGATTTCTTGGTTTCTTTTTGAGAAAGTTCACTATCTGTACAAACACACTACTAATTTTGTATGTTGGTTTTTGCATTCTGCAACTTTACTGAATTAATTTATTAACTCTAATGATATTTTGGTGGAATCTTCAGGGTTTTCTACAATAAAATCATGTTATCTGCAAACAGGGACAATTTATTCTCTTTTCTTCCCATCAAGGACACAACAACAAAACTACAGGTCCATGTCCTTAAGGAACACAGATGCAAACACTGTCAACAAAAGACTAGCCAACTGAATTCATTAAAATGATTATTCACCATGAGTGAGTGGGATTCCTTCCAAGAATGCAAGGATGGCTCAACATATGTCAATCAGTTGAAGTGATGTATCACATTAGCATAATGAAGGATGGCACTCATATGATCCTCTGAGTAAATGCAGAAAAAAATTAGGCAAAATTCTACACCCCTTTTTGATAAATACTCAGTCAATTAGGGATAGGTGTGGAATGTACTTCCACAAAATAAAGGCTGTGTTTGACAAACCCACGGCTAACATCATACTGAATAGAGAAAACCTGAAAGCTTTTCCTCTGAGATGAAGAAATAGTATAAGAAAAGGATATTGTTATAGTTTGGGCCTGGAATGTCCCCCCAAAGGCTCATATATTGAAGGCTTGGTCCCCACCTGGTGGCACTATTAGGAGGTGATGGAAATTTTAAGAGGTGGGACTTAGTTGGAGGAAGTAAGCCACTGTGGGTGTGATCTCAAAAGTTATATCTTGTCCTTCCTCCTCCCCCTGCTTCCTGACTTCTATGACGTGAGCAACTTTGCTCTTTCCCACCCTCTCTGTCATTAGGTTTTGCCTTACCATACATCCACAAGGTCAGGTGACTATGGACTGAAACCTCTGAAACCATGAACCAAAGTAAATCTTTCTCCCTTGTATGTATTTTGTTATGTATTTTTACGTCAGATATTTTGTCATGCAATGAAAAGCTGACTAACACAGATGCCCACTTTTGATATTTCTACTCCAAGTAGTACCACAAGTCTTAGCCAGGGCTGTTAGGCAAGAGAAAGTAAAAAAGACCAACTTCTTGATCACTAACAGCAAAGCTACTCATAGTGTGGTCCTTGGACTAGCACCATCAGTTTCACACTAACTTTGTTAGAAATACAAATTCTCAAGCTCCATCCCTTTACAGAACAGTATTTCTGTGCCTAGGCCCCAGTGGTAATGTGAGTTTTAATAGCCCTTTAAGTAATTCTGACACACTAGAATGTGAGAAGCCCTTTTGTACAGCAGAAGAATGGAAGTAGCAAAAACATAGGTTTTAAAAGTAAGGTAAGTCCAGTTCAAATTCCACTTCTGCCATTTGCCAACCTGTGACCTCAGAAAACGAACTGCTCGTTGAAATTCTATTTTGTTACATACAAAGTAAGATCACAATACTTATCTCCTAGGCTTGCAGCAAATTTCAGACGAGGACTGTTCCCATGAAGGGCTCACCCTGATGTTTAGTAAAGGATTTTCTTGGGATCTATATTAGCTCTGTAGGGTTTTCTTGAATACCTGATTGGCCCACATGTGGATAAAATTGGCCCAACTGGGTGGATGAGAGACTTTTTTTTTTGAAACTTGGAGGAATAGACATGAAAGTCTCAATCATCAGTCACTGCTTGATATGTGAATGTCAAGGTCATGTGAAAGAACAAGCCTGGGGCAGCTGTCTTCTGCCATATGTGCAGAGACGGAGATTCAGCAGGAGTGTCAAAAGGAGAAGAATGAAGCTGAGGTGCAGAAAGGAGGAATGAGAGAACACACGGCCTCAGAGACAGACAGAGACAGAGAGACAGTGAGAATCAGAGGGATAGGGAGAGACAGAGAGATAGGGAGAGACAGACAGTGAGAGATAGAGAGACAGGGAGAGACAGAGAAGGAGAGAAAGACAGAGGCAGTGAGAGACAGACAGATAAGAAGAGACAGATACAGTGAGAGACAGTGAGACAGTGAGAGACAGAGAGATAGACAGTGAGAAAGAGACAGAGATAGAGACAGTGAGAGACAGAGATAGGGAGAGATAGAGACAGTCAGACAAAGATAAGGAGAGACAGAAAGATAGGGAGAGATAGTGAGAGACAAAGATACAGGGAGAGACAAGGAGAGACATAGAGACAGGGAGAGACACAGTGAAAGAGAGTGAGAGACAGAGACAAGGAGAGACAGAGAGATAGGGAGAGACAGAACACATACTCAATGTTCCAACCCACTCTCTGTATGGGTCAGACTACAGTGAACATCCCTGAGTACCACAGAGGCTCTTTTGCCCTGATACTAAAATTCTTTTCATATTTCCACTCATGTGAGGGAAACCGTTAATTGTAAAAGAAAATGAAACTTTACTAAAACAAAGTACGACTTCAACATTACCAACAAAAGCCCCATTGCTACTACCATCTGGATTAGGACCCTGGCAGCCAGGACACTCTTACTCCATGCAGAATGGCTGACGGTCCTCGCTTCTTGCATCTGCATCTTTACAATACAGCACCTCTGGCCAGAGTACCAGTAATCACAGCAGGGGGAAGTATTTGCATGATCAGCATGACTAGCTGGAAGAATCGAGACAGAGATAAGGTTGTCTATGGTTCTACAGATAACTCCCTTGACTCTCTCCTTATGATAATGAGAGACATTTACTCCCCGGAGTCTAATAATATCCAAGTGGCAGATAAATCTGATCATTAAACTGTCTTTTGATGAATTTAGTTTGCTAGCTTCTAAGACATTAAAAGCAGAACATTTAAAGAGGCAGTAAGTATTCATCGTGAGTCTTTCTCCTGCATCGATCCTCCCTACTTTGATTAATAGATGGCCAAATGGAATGCTTGGGCTCCAATCTGGGGCTGCTTATGCCAAGGTTAGTTTCTAGCTAGTCTTATAGGAAAATGTCAGTAGCATATGTATCTTGTGCATCAAGCACTTGATGAAGAACACTATTCCACTACCCATGGGACTCTTGAGAATAAGATCAAGGCTCTGTTCTCATTTCCTTCTCAGACATTCAAAACAATCACATCCTCATCAGGGGCCACAACGTAGTAGCCATAAGATCTATGTGAAGATTTTCATTGTTTTTCACATTCTCTGTTCTCATTCAGAAGAGTGTTTGGATTAGTCAAGGAGACCCTCCACAGCTCTGCTGACCGTTACATTCTGTGGATGCCACTAAAGAAGTTATACAATCCATGAAAAAGGAATGAATATATGTAATGTCTGCAAAAAGTTCCTCCAAAAGCCATCCTCTTTGTTCAGAAATCATGCCCACTTGCTATTTCATGCTTTTACTTAGAGGGAAACTTGCCCAAATATCTGAAATGAGATCTAAGAGTGATGATTCCATGCCAACGTTGCATATATATTTTCTGCTCTTGAGAAAATTATAAAAATGGGAGCCACTGGTTGGGCAGCCTGTTAACCCTATGTATCCTCTAGTTTGTTGGAGTGACTCATGACTTGCAGAGGTATTTGCAAGGACAGGTGGAATCTAAGGATGCTCAGGAATTCAAACAAAACCGTGTCCTCGTGAGAGGGCACAAGGTAGTAGCCATAATATCTCAATGATGATTTTCATTGCTTTGGACACTGTATTAGTCAGCCTTTTCACTGCTGCTACTAAAGGACCCGACCAGAACAATAGTTGAGGAGGAAATATTTATTTAGGGACTCATGGTTTCAGAGGTCTCAGTCCATAGACAGCAGGCTCCTTTCCTCAGGGCTTGAGGTGAGGCAGGACATCATGGTGGAAGAGTGTGGTGGAGGGAAGCAGCTCACATGATGATCAGCGAGCAGAGAGACTCCTCTCTCCAGATACAAATATATACCCCAGAGCCACACCCCAATGCCCGCCTCCTCCAGCCACGCCCACCTCCTCCAGCCACGCCCACCTCCTCCAGCCACGCCCACCTGCCTCCAGTTACCCTTCAGTTAATTCCATCAGGGGATTAATGCACTGATTAGGTTATGACTCTCAGAACTCAATCATCTCTCCTCTGAACCTTCTTACATTGTCTCCCACGTGAGCTTTTGGGGCACACCACATCTAAACCATAATAGAGACTGAACAAAGACACAATTAAAAATTTTAAATGTTCCATTGATGTCTAACTTATCTATTTCTGTACGTCCTGAAACTGTATTTTAAGGAGTCAAAGTAAGATCCCTCCATAGAATGAAGTTTGGCTTTATTAATTTTTGAAATATTTAATTTTTTTTGACATTTACTTGTTCTACATCAATAGAAAACATCTAGTTCAAAATTCACACTACATAGATAAAACCTGAGGTCCAGGAAAGTAAAGCAGACTCATCTGGACTAGGACAGCTAGGGACCCAGATCAGGTCTTCTTGATCTTAGGACAACTATGCTTTCTCCCTGTGTCACAGTTTTACTTTAGCAAAACTCTGGCTGTGTCTAAGATATGATTAATACCGTTTTGTTTAAAGTCCTAAAAACAAAATTTCCCAAGTTATTGAAATTCTCAGTGAGGCCTAAGATATTATCAGTGGATATCATATCTGAGTCATTCTCTAGATATAGTTTAGACCCTAGAACAGCAAGCATTCTTCCTTCTGACACTTCCAAGGTCATACCCCACAGAGAAAATCTTGCAGTGATTCCAAGAGCTTGATCACCTTCCACTAGTCTGAAGTTGCACTAAAGAACACATTTCACATTGAGAAGGTATCTGTTATTGAACTTTCTCAAAAGTTAAGAATCATACCTCTTAAATACAACTTCCTCTTGAAACAGGATTTATCTTGTTTTAAACAGGCAAAAATGCGTTTGTTTCATATGGATTTTGCTTTCCTCTTTCTTCGGCATCCTTTAGGAATTTGACCCCTGACTCTGACCCCGTGGGATTCTAGAGAAATGTCAATCATGGAGTTTAGAGTTTCTGACTCAGTGTAGGTGGAGAATCCAAGATATGACCTGATTAAAATCACATTCTCCCTCTAGGCATCTGAGTCTTGTGCAGTCATGCATGAGGTATCTGAGGCAAACCTGGACCAAGGGTCCAAACCTGGACAGACTACTTATGAGTTCCTGCCACCAGACCTACTGATGATGTTTGTCTCTGTCTTTCTCAACACCTCTGTTCCCAGCTTTTCCTTTCATGAGTCATCTGGTATCCTTAATTACCTCCTTGTGTAACTGTTACTTATGTCGCTACAGGTAATAACTGTTGCTTTCATCAAACATCTCTAGCCTTACTCAACTACTGACTATGGATATGATCCTGAGAAGTTTCCTTCTCCTCCCTGGGCCTCAACAGTTTTATCTCTATAATGGGCATGATGCATTGGACTGGATGGTCTCTTTACGTAAACAAATAAGGAAGTATAAATGAGATAGGAAGCCACGCTGATAAAAACAAATAATTGTTATTTGAAGCTTTATGCTAAACCCAGGGGACTAGAAAAAGAAGAGACAGTGTTAAGCTCCCACTCCCTTTGTTCTGGCTGTCTAAATTTTTATGTAATTGACATGGGAGAGTTAGTATTTGTAAACTTTCCATATTGGAATAAGTCATCTTTCTCCATATTTGGATAGAAATGGTGGAGAACTACAAAAGGGATCTTAGAGGGAGTGCCCTTGAACACAAATATTTGTTGCAATGGTCAAGTGGTCCTATTAGTCTTTCTGGTGTCTTTGATGGAAGGATAGGCACAGGGGTGCTGGCCTGCCACCTCTGCAGCCAGTGACTGTCTTACCTCAGAGCAGTGCATCTCTAAGCATTGAACCTTAATGGATCAATGATCTGCAGCACCAGAGCAGCATTGGTGATTTGGCACTGTTTTATTCTTGGCATTAACGATTGGCCTGAAGATTTTGAAACTCCTACTCAGCCTGGATTCAGGAAGGAAAGATAGTAAGATGTGCCTCCCCCTTGCCTGCCTCCCAATTCACCTTTCTACTTCTCTGAGATGCCAAGTGATAGCCACTACCGGTGGATGGTTGAAAGTAGTAACATGGATGGAGCCTCACTGAAAATGTGGTGAAGGCCCAGAATCACCCCAGCCCGCATCTGATTTTTCAGGCATACTCAGCCTAGAGAGGGAGAATGTATGAGCTGAAGCTCTTTACAGAATCAGTTAAAGCAAAGTTAAGATTTATCCCAAAAATGTTTTTACATACTTTATCTTCTTTTAACTCAAAAGAACACGGTGATGGGAACTTGGTACTCATTTGCAGTTGAGGAAACTGAGGCTTAGTGTTTACGAAAAGGCAAAGCAAAAAGCCAAAACCACACAATCTGCCTCTAGCCTCTTGGCTTATCTTAATCAAGAGCTTGCGTGCCTCTCTCCCTTTGGTAATGAAAAGTGGGCTAAAGAAATGGAGACAAAATGAATGACTACTTGTGTTCTCTGTATGTCAGCAGCTCCTGACAACATTCTTACCTGAATACAGGCATAAACATCAGACTCGGTGACTGAGATCTTGGTGTGGCTAGCCCAACACATACCAGGCATTTTGCTTATTTTCCATTTCCTACACCTGCAGGCATTCTGCTCTCAGTCATCCACAAGAACATTCTGAGTTCCCAGTGGCTTTGCCTTAACACCCAGAGAGCTTTGTAGCTTAATTTCCCTCTCCCTCTTTTCCCCCTTGGGCAAAAATTTCTATTTAATATTGAACTGCACAAACCCTCAACAGAATAGCGAACAAGACATTCCTGCTAAGTCCTATCACGCACAACAAGGTTGGGTAAGCAGATTTGGAGCAAAACGATTCTCTGTGAGTCGATGATAGCAACAGAAAATATCCAACCAGACCTCCAGGCTAGAATAAAATGAGTATCCAAGTACAATTGCAGAAAGCCCCTGAGAGTTATTGTTATAGTTGTTATTTGGGTTCTCTTAAACTGTTCTAGTTTCCATCTATCATATTATTATCACTTAGTAAGAACTGAATGTGTGCCAGGCACCATATAAAGTTTGTGTGTGTGTGTGTGTGTGTGTGTGCGCGCGCGCGCGCGCGTGTGTGTGTGTGTGTGTGTGTGTATACAGGAAGTTTGGAGCTTAATATACATATACATAAAGCTACATATATAATAATAATGTATAACTACATATATAAAACCACATATATATAACAACATTTATAACTACATATACATATATAAAACCACATTTAATTGAAATAATAACAAGAGGCATATAATAGATGCCCCTATTACCCCAGGGAAATTGGGGTATAGAAATTTTCCCAAATAAATGGTGCAGGACTCAAGCCTCCAAACCTATATTCCTTAGCTCTGAGCTCAATGACTTCTACTCTCCCCAAAAAGGCGTTGCTAATGTCATATATCATTCCACCTATGGGTTCAATGTCATGTACTTTACAAATATTCAGATAAATTCCACCTCCCTCACTCCTACTTATCAGAAAATAGAGAAAACGTATAAAAATATCCAGCTACATTTGTCAAACATGATCTATTTTTTATAAAGGCAGCAGTAGATTTCCACTGATACCAGCTGAGGAAATAATCGATTCTGCTGCAAACTCACCTTGCACTTAATGTCATTCATTTGCCCTTGTCGATGATTTAATAGACTTTCTGGGAACTGAAGTGTTCATACTATAAAAGGCCAATGTTGAGAGATGTGAGAAAAAGCTAAGAAGGCCAGACTTTTTGAAAGTCAGTAGAATCTTTTTATGGCTGGGTGACTTCATTAAAGGGCTTGAGTATTAGGGACTTACATTGGACCCAGGACACGTGAGCTCTTGAGTAAGCAAGAGGCAGTTAGTTCTTTCCTAAAGGCTAAGAGCTCACTCAAGGTCCTGTCTTCCATTTCTCTGGAATACCATACATTTCCCTGGAATATAATATAATAAATAATATAAATATAAAGTTTCCCCCCCTTCCCTTTGTATCTATGTAGCAGCAAATCCAAAGTTACTGTGTATCTAGTGCAAAACTCCAGCAGGGACACCCTCTCACATCTAATCTAACTACAAGATATTTGGTCAAAATTACTTCCTCTCCTTAGAATGTAGTTTAGATTTTCCACCAATGAATTTACTCAAGGTAAAAGTAACCACTCAATCATCTGTAATGTAAGGAAGATATTTTTTACTCTTATTAAAGGACTCTACAATCACAACAAAAATTATACAGGAAGGAAAGACATCATGATGTACTCCAGAAGTCTGTTGTGTTATTGAGTTTATTATTCAACCACCACAGGGAACCAAAATAAGAGTAATGAGACAGTTTCTATTATACAAATGTGTAATGCCTGCCTTGTTTCCAACAATGAATTCAGATTTTCAATCCCTTTGGAATTTAAAAGCTATGTTCAAAATCACCTGAAGGACTTTCTTCCAAACAGGATGTAGAAGACCATCATTCCCAGCCTACGAAGAGCACATTGGACATAGTATGGAATGCTGAAGATGCAAAGAAACCTGAAAAACTAAATTCCAGAAAATGATATCTTCTTAAGATAAGATGATCAAATTCTTCTGTGGCCCACAAAGCCTTAGGAGATTCTTTTTTTTTTTTTTTTTGGTAGTACTAGGGAATCAGTATACTACAGTGAAACAGTCACATCAGTATTTATAGCAGCTCAATTCACAGTAGCTAAGTTATGGAATCAACCTAGGTGCCCTTCAACAGATGAACGGATAAAGAAATTGTCATATATATACACATGATGGAATATTATTCAGCCATAAAGAAGAATGAAATTATAGCCTTTGCTAATAAATGGATGGAACTGGAGAGTGTCATGCTAAGTGAAAAAAAGCTAATCTCCAAAAGCCAAAGGCTGAAGGTACTCTCTGATATGTGGATGCTAACACACAATAGAAGTTCATAGGCTTAGACAAAGAAGACTGAAAGAAAAGGAGGAGGATGGGAATAGGAAGGACAGTAGAATGAACTGGGCAGAACTTTCCTATGTTCGTATATGAACACACGACCAGGGAAACTCCACATCATGTCCAACCACAGGAGTGAGAAGATATACTTCATGTTTGTGTAATATATCAAAATACACTCTACTGTCATGTATATCAAATAAGAAAAAATTAAAAAAAATTTAAAACAGTAGAACAGTAGCAGCAACAAAAACCTTCTAAAACACTGATGAAGATGAACCAGCCCAACTTTCAACCAGCATTTAATTGCTGTATGTGAGTTTGCATGGAGAGTTAGAATCCTAAAACACCTCAGGCACAAAGTCTCTGCACCCCTTCACTAACTCCTGCCATAAGCTTCCTCTGAGACTTGGGGTGTCATGCTGAGAAAGAAGAGCAGAGCGGGGAGCTGGGAGTTCCCCCCAGGCATCCTAGGCTTTCAACAAGATGTACTTTGGTGGTCTTCCAAAGGCTGAGAACTAAGAGAAACTCTTCAAGATATACAGTACCGGAGAACAAAAAGAACTCTCCAGAGAATCAAAATGCTAGGCAAGGTTGAAACTCAGAAGTCTTACCAGTTCTGAAACCTCATGTGTCCCGAAGGGGAAATCCTTCAGGTGGTCTGACTCTGCTTAACCCTTCATCAAGCACAGCTAAGTACAGATTAGACTTGGATCCTAACACTATTAACATCACAGAATAAGAAATATGCCATTTTCTGGAAGCAAATGATATGCCCTTATGTCCCCACTGATCTTTTGCATAAGATACACAGGGCACAATAGAAAATAAAATGATGAAGAAGAAAGAACAGGACTCATCCTCAGGATAAGAACTAGTCAAAAGTGAGAGACCCAAAGCTGGACATGGTGGTGCATGCCTGTAATCCCAGCACTTAGGGAGGCTGAGACAGGAGAATCGCAAGTTCAAAGCCAGCCTCAGCAACGGCGAGGTGCTAAGCACCTCAGTGAGACCCTGTCTCTACATAAAACACAAAATAGGATGGGGATGTGGCTCAGTGGTCGAGCACCACTGAGT
Organism: Geosciurus inauris; assembly: GCA_004024805.1. Classification (NCBI taxonomy): domain Eukaryota; kingdom Metazoa; phylum Chordata; class Mammalia; order Rodentia; family Sciuridae; genus Geosciurus; species Geosciurus inauris. Next base: position 140,084 of record PVHX01000840.1, on the reverse strand, counting down.
TCAATCTCCAGTACCAAAAAAAAAAAAGAGAGAGAGAGAGACGTAGAGATAAGGCAAATGTTAGTGGTATAAATACAGGGAATTTGAATAATAATGAAAGGTCAGTGAAGGATCTGGAAGAAATGGTGAGCAACATGTTTGATAGATAGGCAATTTCAGCAGAGTAGCAGAAACTATAAAAAAATAATCAAATCCAATTCCAACATTTTTAGGTGAAGAAACTGATGCTCAGTTGTAAAGTAATTTGCCTGAGGTCTTATCAGGAAGAACAGAGCAATAACTTAAAAAATTTCTATTCCCCTGCCTCCTTTCACACCTGAGAATAGAATGAATAAATAGTTCTTGTGTCTGTACTTCCTGTGAGATTTTAAATTCTCCCTCTAAAGGACCATGTTTCAGGGGCACTCAACCACTGAGCCATATCCCCAGCCCTATTTTGTATTTTATTTAGAGACAGGGTCTCACTGAGTTGCTTAGCACCTCACTAAATCGCTGAGGCTGGCTTTGAACTCATGATCCTCCTGCCTCAGCCTCCCAAGCTTCTGAGATTACAGACAGGCACTCCCATGCCCAGCTTTCCTTCTGTTTTTAAACTATAAAAGTCCCAGCTGATAAGGATGATGTTTTACAGACATGTAAACATGATAGGAAATTAATAAAAATTTAAAAATAGTAGCCAAACTCTAAAGAGGCACTGAATGAACTGCATTCTAAGAATAGGGACTGTTCTGCCCAAACCCCAGTGGGGTGGACCTGGGTTAGGCAATGGCTGTAAAGGGAGCCAACACAGGTCTCATGGCCTGGTCTCCCAACTGGGCTAACTGTATCCTCTCTCTAGAGAATTTGAATTAGAAAACTCAAAGAGAAGTTAAATATTTGGCAACAAAAACTGAAGCTTCGAGTATTAAATAGATGTTCTGAAAGGACAGGGTATGAGGTAGATTTAGTCCTCCGAGATAGAATTAGGACACAAGAGGTCACGGTAACTCCAAGTGATGAAGAAGCAGAATCCATGACAAAGTGGAAGTCACAGTCAGAATAGGAAATTCAGTCAGAGAAGACGGAGGAATAGATAAGTCAAGAGTAAAGGTGGCTCGGGAGGCTGAGGCAGGAGGATCCTGGGTTCAAAGCCAGCCTCAGCAACTCAGTGAGGCTCTAAGCAACTCAGTGAGACCCTGTCTCTAAATAAAATGCAAAATAGGGCTGGGGATGTGGCTCAGTGGTTCAGAGCCCTGGGTTCAATCCCTTGTACAAAAAAAAATAAGATAGGGAAGAGAAGGTAATTAAGGTAAATGTCACAGAATGTATCTGATCCAGAAGAAAGGGAAAGACTGAGAAATAAACTCTGATATAATATTTTATGTCTTTGAAGTTCCATTTCTCACCAGACCTTCTTTGTTTCCATCAGGTTTTCTTTTGGATTCTGGTAGTGGTTAAGAACACTGGCATTCCTGTCTATAGGCCTGTATTTTCATTTCAACTGCTAGACAAGCAGGCTTTGTAATATTGAGCTAGTCATTTAATTCACCAATATGTCATTTCCTCCTCTGTAAAAAGGTATATGATGGTATTATCTTCATTGGGTTGTGATGAAGATAAACTTGCCCTCATAAGGGTCTTAGCATCATGATTGACACATGGTGAGTCCTCAGTAAATGGTTGCTATTTTGGCTCATACTGTTCTTCCTACTCTTCATGCAAATACATGCTGACATTCTCATATGGACAGTTAGTCTAATATACAGTGGGGATACAATAGTAAATGAAAAAATATCCCACAACGAAACAAAGCAACTTACCAAAAAGTCACATGTTTTCTGCTTTATTGATTACACACACCAAAATCTGCATGACAATTCAGGGCTCACTGACCTTCTCTGAATTGTCTTAACTAAGAATCTGTTCCTTGTGTCCAAAAGTGTGTGGTGAAAACCAACAACCAAGTAGAGCACAGAAGATTTTAGAATCTGGAGATTTTGCCTCTGGATATCAAATGTCTCTTTTTGAAAAATTTCTCACTTTCTATATCTCGATTTTCTTCCCTGGGAAATGAAAAAAGTGCATAAAAATAGCACAGGTCACGGGAACCTTTTTTGGATCTCATTAGAAGAACAGTACTAGATGGAGCTGGGTGCACATACCTGTAATCCCAGAGGCTTGGAAGGCTGAGGCAGGAGGATAGCAAGTTCAAAGCCAGCCTCAGCAACTTAGTGAGGCGCTAAGCAACTCAGTGAGACCCTGTCTCTAAATAAACCACAAAATAGGGCTGGGGATGTGGCTCAGTGGTTGAGTGCCCCTGAGTTCAATCCCCAGTACCAAAAAAAGAAAAAAATATATTTTTCTTCGTAAGCTTAATAAAGATGTCAGACACCCAAGAGTTGACACATCAGGAGAAAATATTCCAAGTCAGGAATTTAGAGAGAGAAATCAGATCCTCCATGGTTTCAAAATTTGTTTTCTTCTTCTTTTTATTTTGGATGAGGTGATCAAAATCATGGGTAATTTCTCTGCCATTTTTCAGTTACTGAAAAATTATGACTTTGGGATTTCAAAATCCAGTGAGAAACGTGCTTCTGGTGACTTTTAGCCTTATATTCCATCTCATTAACTTATGTCTGAAAAGAATAAATGAGAAAGCGACAGTGAAGGTGAGACTGAGTGCCAGCATCAGTCATAATCGTGGAAAATAATATGCCTGACTGTGTCTACATTGTAACCATGCATCAGTGAAGCTCAAAATGGGCATGTGGCTCACCAAGTTCACTAGATGGAGGGGTGTTGCTGAGGCTCCCTGGGTGCAGCCATAATGCCCTATGCTCATTAGGCGACACAACACCATTGCTCAGTGCAGACAAGCTTCAGATGCCAGATCAGAAGAACTCAGTTTGAGCCTTGGTCTTGCCGTCAGCTATTCATGGCGATACGTAAGTCCCATCACCTACTGAGCCTCCATTCTTCTTTCCTTTGTAGGTTAAGGGATACCTTCCTTGTTGTGAGGCCAAAATTCAAAATGAGAGTGAAAACATAGCTAGAAAAAAGTGATTATGTCATATGTGCGTGCTCTGTTTGGATATGAGGTGTCCCCCCAAAAGCTCATGTGTGAGATCATGCAAGAATGTCCAAAGGGGGGCTGGGATTGTGGCTCAGCGGTACAGCGCTTGCCTCGCATGCGTGAGGCCCTGGGTTCGATCCTCAGCACCACATACAAAGCAATAAAATAAAGACATTGTGTCCATCTACAACTAAAAAACCAAAATATTTAAAAAAAAAAAAAGAACGTCCAAAGGTGAAATGATTGGGTTAGAAGAGCTTTAACCTGATCAGTGCATTAATTCACCAATAGGGATTAACTGGTCATGGGAATCTGTTTTGGATCTCATTAGAAGAAGAGTACTAAATGGAGCTGGGTGCACATACCTGTAATCCCAGCGGCTCGGGAGGCTGAGGCAGGAGGATCGTGAGTTCAAAGTCAGCCTCAGCAAAAGCGAGGCACTAAGCAACTCACTGAGCCCCTGTCTCTAAATAAAATACAAAATAGGATTGGGGATGTGGCTTAGTGGTTGCTCAATGGTCACTATAGGCAGGTAAGGTGTGGCTGGAGGAGATAGGTGACTGGGGGCGTGCTTTTGGGGTTTATGTTTTGTTCCTGGTGAGTGGAGCTCTCTCTGCGTGTTCTTGCTAGGTTCTGAGCTGCTTTCTTCCCTTCCTTTCCATCATGCCCTTCCACCATGATGTTCTGCCTAACCTCAGTTCCAGAGCAATGGAGTTGGCCATCTCCATGGAGGACCTCTCAGGCCTCGTGGACTGAGACCTCTGGAACCATGAACCAAAACAAACTTTTCCTCCTCTACATTGTTCTTATCAGGTCTTTTGGTCACAGCGATGAAAAAGCTGACTAAAACAAGGTTGAATGGAGTAAGATATATGAGTTGAAAAATACTATAAAAAGGAAAGATATTGGAGAAGGCTGAGTAATTTCTAAAAGAGATTGAATATATCTACATTTCAAGGATGGAATTAATTTCCTTCTGGGATTTATACAAATTTCCTAACCATGTTGCTTCAACTTCCCACATTGATAATAGATAAAAATGGTCCACTTCACTTATACTATACACACACACATAGACAATATCACCACACGAGGGCTAAGCTCCAGTTAAAGTGATCTGGAACATCCGACACATATTTAATCTCTTCTATGTGCCCACCTTATGCCGCTTACAAAGGACAAAGCAAAAACAAGAACTAAAGTCTGCCTTTCTTGGAGTTTACTTTGTAATGTATTGGAACCAATTATTTGAAGACCTTGTGGTGGCTGGTGACAGGGGAAATACAAAAGTTGTGTACAATTGTAGAAAGAGCCTGCCATTGTTTGGTTCCTGGATATCCCCCAAGGTCCCTGTGTTAAAGGCTTGGTCTCTCCAGGTGTCATGGCACATGCTTGTAATCCCAGAGGCTCCTGAGGCTGAGCAGGAGGATCGTGAGTTCAAAGCCAGGCTCAGCAACTTAGCAAGGCCCTAAGCAACTCAGTGAGACCCTGTCTTTAAATAAAATATAAAGAAAGGGCCAGGGGGCTGGGGCTGTGGCTCAGTGGTAGAGCGCTTGCCTCGCATGCGTGAGTCACTGGGTTCGATCCTCAGCACCACATACAAATAAATAAATAAAATAAAGATATTAAAAAAAAAAATAAGAAAGGGCCGGGATGTGGCTCAGTGGTTGTGGATTCAATCCCTGGTACTAAAAACCAAAAACCAAACCAAATAAAATAAGGCTTGGTTTCTAACTTGGCACTGTTGGGAGGGGGTAGAAACTTTAAAAGGTGGAGTCTGAAGGGACACCTTCATGTCCTTGTGAACATGCCCTTGAAGGGGATGGGGACCCTGGTGTTTTCTTCCTCTCTTTTGCTTCCTGGCCACAAGGTGGGTGATTTTCCTCTTCCATGTGATCCTACCATGTTGTGCTCCCTCTTCATAGTCCCAAAAGCAAGAGGCCAACTGTTTATGGATTCAAACCTCTAAAACTGGAGTCCAAATAAACCTTTTCTCTTTTTAAGTTGATCATCTCAAGTATTCATTACAGTAACGGAAAGCTGACTAACACAGAGCCCTCGCCCTGTGCTTACATTGCCAGGGGAATCCCATAAACCCAAACATTGCAGAGCTCTGGCTTTTCTAGGCAAGAGTTAATAGCATCACCAGAGCCTGGCAGGCTCCTCAAGCTCAGCTGTGTGCCATGAATGAGAGTCAGAAGTGACATCTGTCACCACCGATGACACCAGCTGTCACAATCAATTGGGTCTTTAAGAAAGGATGAAGAAAATTCTCCCTCATGCTCCCAAGAGAGTGTGCCAGGTGTAATTGTGATGCATGAAGGGACTTTTCAAATCAGCAGCTAAAGCAGAGCTCAGAAGAGCCTGGAAAGCAGCAGATCCATCTATCAGGTGGCTGGCAAGCCACCTTTTGGGAAGAAGGCATATTCTTCCCCACAGAGGAAATGCACCTTATTTGTATCCAGGAGTGCATAGATCTTTCTAAAGAAAAGATGTATGGGTAGAATTCTGTTTGCTTTTTCCTGCCTACAACTGTCAATCCTCATCTTAGCAAAAGTACTTCAGTCGTTTTTAGGAAGCCAATTGTCCCTTATGCTGACTTGGTTTTCACAGGAGGAAGACACAGGCCTGGGACGCTCCACACCATCTTCACCCTAGTGACAGGTGGAGATATAGGGATAAAACAGGGGCCAATCCAATACATTCAGTGAAGACTAACCCCAGCACTTTGTCTCGAAAAGACAAGAAATCCAGCATTCCAATCGTGTGCTTGAAACTAATTCCAAGCCATCTTGCCACATAATAAGGAGAATCCATGTAAGAAGGAAACTAGTGGAAAAAAGATGAGGCAAGGAATGGAGAGAGGTCACTTGGACTCCAAAACATAATTCCCAGTGTGCAACTCAGCAAAGCGTAAAACAGAACCAATTTTTTAAATGAGTTTGAATGAATTTTCTGTTATTGGCATTTGAGAACATTATGATGGCTTACAGATGATACATACCTATTCACAAGTAGGATGAGGGCTTTGACTAACTGGACGGCCTGTTTTATATATCTTCTTTTTACACCAGTCACCATTGACGAGATAGCTGAGTTCACACTCAGAGCTGTGTGATCTCAGTTCAGATATGTAACCGTCTTTTAGATCTATCAATCTGTTAGTCATCCCACTCAAGGACATTTCGATTTTTTTTTAATTAGTGTTTTATTTGTTGTTTTTAGATTACATGACATTAGAGTGTATTTTTTTTTAAAGATTTTTTTTTTTTTATTTGTAGATGAACACAATGTCTTTATTTTATTACTTTGTATGTGGTGCTGAGGATCGAACCCAGGGCCTCATGCATGTGAGGAAAGCGCTCTACCGCTGAGCTACAGTCCCAGCCCCAGAGTGTATTTTGACATATTATACATACATGGAGTACAACCCACTCCAATCAGGATCCCATATCAGAGATTGAACTTAGAAACTCTCAACCACTGAGCCACATCCTCAGCCCAATTTTGTATTTTACTTAGAGACAGGGTTTCAGTGAGTTGCTTAGTGGCTCGCTTTTTTTTTTTTTTGGTACCAGGGGTTGAACTCAGAAGCACTCAACCACTAAGCCACATCCCCAGCCCTATTTTGTGTTTGATGTAGAGACAGAGTCTCACTGCCAGTCTCAGTGGCAAGGCTTAGCACCTTGCCATTGCTGAGGCTGGCTTTGAACTCACAATTCTCCTGCCTCAGCCTCCAAAGTGCTGGGATTATAGGCGCCTAGCTAGTGCTTCACTTTTGCTGAGGTGGGCTTTGTATTCATGATCTAATCCTCTTGCCTCAGCCTTCTGAGCTGCTGGGGTTATAGGTGCGCACCACTGCGCCCAGCTCAGAAAACTATTAATAGTGGAAGTTTGGGTGAGTTACTTAACCCTTCTAAGCCTCAGCATTTTCATTAGTAAAATGAGTAAAATTCTTCTGTCCATAACACGGGGCTGTTGGAATATTAAATGAGATAATATAGGTAAAGGCCCTAGGAACAAAGGAAGGACTGAACCATCATTAAAATATGAAAATTATGCTTCCAGGGAATTTCAGTTCACCACAGTTGTACATTTTCACTGTGTTTGATTCTTCAGGAGAGAGAGAGAAAGACTCAAGGAAACAACTTCCATGGCCCATTTGTGTGAATCTGGGCCTGGAATCGTTTTTCTAAAGTCAGCATTCATTTTTAATCTGCCCTGGAGCAGCTCATCAAAAGGGCTGGCTTCTCTGCAGCCAAGGCTGGACTCCTTTAGTGGCTGGAGGTTCTCAGTATGTGAATACCAGTACATGATTTCAAGACAGTAGTGGTGTACATGGGAATATGGATAATTTCTTGCATGTGTGCTAGGGATTGAACCCAAGGGTGCTTAACCACTGAGCCACATCCCTAGCCCCTTTTATTTTTTATTTTGAAACAAGGTTTCTATAAGATACTTAGAACCTCATTAAATTTCTGAGGCTGGCCTTGAACTTGTGATCCTCCTACCTCAGCCTCCCAAGTCTTTGGGATTATAGGCGTGGGCCAGCACACCTGGCATATATAATTTTTCACATTAAAAATTTATAGTGTGCATTCAGCAGTATGGTGTGATGGGACAGTAGCCCAAGACTGAAAGGCCTTTCTTTTAATCTTTGTCCATGTTCCTCAGGGACTATGATTGCTTTGTTATTACAAAATCTAAAATATCCACATTTTAGGTCCTTCATGAATACAAATCTCTGACACAATGACTCCCCACAATCTTCTCCCCTATCCACCCAAGCTCGGTCCCTATCAGCAGAAATGGAACTTAAATGTAAAGAAAACAATCTCATAGCATCCTTCGTCATCCATTTATTTGTCACATATGCCAAGCCAGGCACTCTTTCTTCATCCCTTTCAAAGTATGTAGCACATAGCTCGAGAGGCTGAGGCAGGAGGAACGCATGTTCAAAGCCAGCCTCAGCAACTTAGCAAGGCCCTAAACAAGTCAGTGAGACCCTATCTCTAAATAAAGTATAAAAAAGGAGCTGAAGATGTGGCTCAGTGGTTAAGTGTCCCTGGGTTCAATCCCTGGTACAAAAAAAAAAAAAAATATATATATATATATATATATACACACACACAAACACATATACATGTGTATATATATGTATTAAACATATCAAAAACATATGTAATATATTACAACTATATTTTAAAAATTAAAATATATATATGACAACATTTAAGACATAACACAGGTATAAACAGACTATTCACCTCCTGGCATAAAAAATACACATCACTTATATAGTAGAGTTAAGCTAAGCTTCCTTTTATTATGTTTTCTTTTTTTGTTACAGGGATTGAACTCAGGGGCACTCAACCACTGAGCCACATCCTCAGCCCTATTTTGTGTGTTATGTAGAGACAGGGTCTCACTGAGTTGCTTAGCACCTCGCCGTTGCTGAGGCTGGCTTTGAACTCGCGATTCTCCTGTCTCAGCCTCCCTAAGTGCTGGGATTACAGCCATGCGCCACCGCGTGGGCTTATTATGTTTTCTTAAAGTGTATCTTCCTGAGTCATAGAGAAATAGGAGGCATGTTATAGTGGACATTTCACTGGGTTCCCTATAATTGCCTAATCCACAGAGAATCTGTCATATTAAGAATCTGTCATATGAAGGTAGAAAAACACTTTCTGAGGCCAGAAGCCTCCCTAGCTCTCCAAATCACACCCTGTTCTCCACACCTCCTTCCCTTCTCTGGATCTGAATAAATGCCATGGGCCTCCTCCTCCTCCTCAGACTCACTACTGAGTCTACACTCTGCCATCCTGCAGTATGAAGTGCCGGTCCTATGGCTGTCTCCTGAGCCAAGGCAGATCCTAGCGGGCCTGAGCAGAAATGGCTAATGATCAAACAGTAGGACGGAACTAGAATTTAGGTGTCATCCAGATCTGAGCTTCTCTCCATAAATCCCCTAAGTCTGCCTCAGACTTTTCAAAAAGCCCAGTGTGTCAGCTACTACTACAAAAAACAACTCTGGCCTGAAAGATTAACTTGAGAAAGTGTATCTTGGGGCTGGATTAGTCATGATCCCCGTCTCTGGCTTTGAGGAATGGCTAAGTCATTAGATATCAAAGTTGTCTGATGATTCCTTAGTCACACTCTTAAGCCCTTATCTCGGCTACAGGATGAGAAATGAGTAAAGACCTAGGGTTTGGTGAGTGTTTAAATCAGGATAAGCACCCTTTTTTCAAGATGCCACTAGTTGCTGAGGTCTGGTAGGTGGACAACATATTTACTGAGAACACTCAGCAGTCTCTGACATCAAAAGAAATGGAAGAATTTAATATTCTCTCTTCCTCTCTCTCTCTTTGGTACCAGGGATTGAACACAGGGGTGCTTAACCACTAAGCAACATCCCCAGCCATTTTTGTATTTTATTTAGAGACAGGGTCTTGATGAGTTGCTTAGGGCCTTGCTAAGTTTCTGAGGCTGGCTTCGAGCTCACGATCCTCCTGCCTCAGCCTCCCAAACCTCTAGGATTACAGGCATGAATCACTGCACCTGGCTACGTTCTCTTTTTTGAACCACATTTCCCTCCTGCTGGGTTGACATTTGCGAGTGTATCAATAACATCTATGAAATCACTTAGTAAACCCGAGATGTCTATCTATGCCAATGCTAGGATTTTCATTCTATCAAAAGTAGTTTTTGTTGACTTCTATGTGGCAAATCATCTTTGGTCATTCCATGCAAATGTTTTGTGTCAATAAAACCTAAGAGGGTGGTCAGATTTGTGAGCCCTAGAGAAGCCACTAAAGCATAAATCTGTCTCCTGGGATCTAAATTTCCATAAAGACCACCTCAAATACAATTATGGGTATCATGCCTTGCTGAAAATCCCCAAGGGCAACATAATCTGCTAGGAGGCATAGTAAATTGCTTTTGGGGATGATTTGCTTACTAATTAGTTTCTTTTTAGTAAACAACTCATTCCTGATAAAGATGATTGACATGATCATACTTCTTTAGCATCTGGCCCTTCAGTTCAACACTTGTTTACTTAATATCTATTATTGTCCATGCCATTGTATTAGGCATTTAGAAAAAGCAACTATGAAAGAGAGTCTTCACATTCAGTAAGTTACATTGTAATAGTTGGATTCCAAACCAAGAATGCAAATGACTATAATTCAAAAAGATGCTTTCTTTTGGGGGAGTGGGTACCAGGGAATGAACTCAGGGATACTGGATCACATGAGTGATCACATCCTCAGCCCTTTTTTTTGTATTTTAGTTAGAGACAGGGTCTCACTGAGTTGCTTAGGGCCTTGCTGTTGCTGAGGCTGGCTTTGAACTCGCGATCCTTCTGCCTCAGGGATTATAGGTGGGTGCCACCATCCTGAATGGTGTTAGGGATTCAGATGCAGAGACATATCATGCTGTGAGGGAATCAGGAAAATAATCTAACTAGGGACATTTATGTAATACACATATTGAAAGATGGGAGGAATATTGACAGGTTTGAATCAAAGAGAGATTTCAATTAGACTGAAAAATTGAAATCTAATAATTCATAAGAAAAATAGAGATTTGAGGTGTGGGATCCTTTCAGGAAAAGCAAGTAACTCATTTTAATTAAATCATGGGATATCCACTGGGAAGAACTAGAGGAAGATGAATAAAACAGCAATAATAGAAAAATAACCACAGTGACCACAGCAGCTAGCTTTGATGGAGCTGGGCATGGGTCTAAGGTTTTTCATTTATTCAACAATGTATGATCACAGAAGATATGACAAAATAGGATATTTATATAGCATGTAGATACATACTTTTGGGGGGTCAACTAGTCAGTATAAATCAATAGACATTTTTAAAAGAGGTACTTGTGGGTGCAGTGTCAAATGCCTATAATCCCAGTGGCTCAGGAGGCTGAGGCAGGAGGATTGTTAGTTCAAAGCCAGCCTCAGCTACTTAGTGAGTCCCTAAGCAACTTAGCAATACCCTGTCTCATAATAAAAAAATAAAGAGGGCTAGGATTGTGGCTCAGTGGTTAAGTGCCCCTGGGTTCAATCCCTGGTACCAAAAAAAAAATATATATATATATATATATATATATATGTATATGTATATATTACATATATTTATATATATATACTACATATATTAAATATATTATATATATATATTACATATATTTAAACTCATCAGTCCCACAAATTTAAGAAAATAATGATAGAAGTACAGGGAGAAATAGCACAAGAAGGTTCTTGTGGCTCTTGTACAAAGCCAAAGAAGTAGAGTCATTATTGCCCAATAGGTAACAGACACCTGACTACTATCCAGATATCAAAAATATACAGTGCATACATATAACATTAAAGAACTTCCAAAATCCACGGTAGAATGAAACCAATTTATTCATAAGTTAAACATAATTAAACATAATTCCAGCTTATAAAAGACATTTCTATTTATGTATTAAATAGAAAAAAATCTGGAAGGCTATAAGGCAAATTTCTAAAACAATTGTATGTGGATATTTTGAAATGTTAAATAGTTTGCTCATCTTTATTTCCTCTTTTTTCTACCATAATCACCCACTGGTTTTATAAGCATAGCATAATATAAGTGTTAAAGTTTGAAATTAAAAAAGAAAAGAACTGGCACTTTCAAGCAGCTAGATCTCACTCCATGTGTTTCCCTGGAGTCACTGGGGGTTCATCTAAGTGATCTCAGGGCTTCCGAGGGCTTTCTGATCTCAGTCACAAGGGATAAAGCAGTAATCAGCAGCAGGGAAGCTGCATTAGTAGCCCATGTCAACTGCATCTTTTTGTATTCTTAAAATTCTGTGGGTTCTATGGGAAGCTGATGCAAAGATAAAATGGGGTGGGAGGGGTGGCCACCAAATAATTCTGGTGGAATCTGAGAACTGGGCAGGATTTTGAAGAATGACAGGTTAACCAAAAGACTTTCAGATTGGTGAGAAAAATGGTCATCTACAGAAGCAAAAGCATGAAAGGACCTTGGGATGCAGGATTGCTTGGGTTTACTTCTTACCTCTGGCTATGTGAACTACATGCTACTTATTTCAGTCTCATGGGGGAGGAAACTGACTTTGGTTATGTAACTCTCTCAAGGTCACCCTGGATAGTAAGCCATGGGGCACACCCACAAGGTGGGCAGGTAGGCCTTACAGACAAGATTTCAGTTCAGCACTAGGACTAAAGTATGAACTGAGCCCCGGTTATACATAGTGAGTTCCACACCACACGTGTCAATCAAGCACAGCTTAGATTTGTATAAGGCAATGATCCAGAGGAACCTTTATCCCTGTTGGTGGCCTGGACAGTCATTTGACCATACAGTCCCTTGTGACCTTAAGAGTTCTATTTAATATACTTGCTGAGAATAGAAATAGCTTTCCTCCTCTTAATGTTTAGCCCAAAGAGTTTAGAACCTCCATCTGTGGTCTGAGATTCTAGGAATTGACAAAAGAACATTTTCTACGAGTTTCTCCTTCATTCCTGCTATTGTGTGGTATTGTTCTTTCTTTCTTTTACTTTGCCTTTTTTTTTTTCCACCAGGAATCCCGTGGGGCACTTAACCACAGAGCCACATCCCCAGCACTTTCTTTTTTTTTTTGGTGGTGCTGGGGATTGAACCCAGGGCCTTGGTGCTTGCGAGGCAAGCACTCTACCAACTGAGCTATATCCTCAGCTGACATAAAATAATAATATTATATATATATATATAAAATATTTTATATATATATATTTTAAATGGGGATTGAAGTCAGGGTCACTCGACCACTGAGCCACATCCCCCGCCCTTTCTTATACTTTATTTAGAGACAGGGTCTCACTGAGTTGCTTGGGGCCTCGCTAAGTTGCTGAGGCTGGCTTTGAACTCATGATCCTCCTGCCTCAGCCTCCTGAGTCACTGGGATTACAGGCATCTGCCACTGCGCTCGGCTCTTTCGTTTTCTTTTTCTCCTCCTGGATATCTCTGGTTCAAATTGCTTTATTCTATATCTGATTACCTTTGTTCCTTTCCAGTGATCTGCCTTGTGTTCTTTAAGAGATGTATACTTGGATGATTTCACTTTTCCCACTACTCTTTTTGGACACTTTCAATCAATACATAGCAGCACAGATACAAGAAACTGTACAATGAAAGAAAAAATGTCCTAAATTACTGCTGGCAGGCTTTCAGAGTGCCTTCAGTTCATGGAAGTCAAAGCCAAATTCTATCATCTTCCCCCAGCCAGCGCCCTGGAAACTGTTCTGACAATGTTAAAATGGGAATGATGATCAGAGGCCTGCTGTGATCTCAGTTAAGGAAAAAAAAGATAAGAGGGTACCTGAGACCAATATGGAAGCCCTATGACAGGCGACCTTTTCTAGATCCTTCTATGAAAAGAAGAGTCCAGAACGGCCCTCGATTCACTCACCTTTTCATTCATTAATCTTTCATCAAGCATCCATGGACCATCTATCACGTCCATGAAAAACTCCTCACCAAAGAACTCAGCAGAGAGACGAATGTCTATAATCTTAGCAACTTAGGGGGCTGAGGCAGAGAAGATAGGAAATTTGAGGTTAGTCTCAGCAACTTAGCAAGAGCCTGTCTCAAAATAAAACTTTAAAAAATGAGCTGGGGCTGCATTTCAATGGCATAGTGCCTCTGGGTTAAATCCCCAGCACCCCTCCACACACACACACATGCTCACACACGCACAGACACGTACACACACGCACACGCTCTGTCCAAGAAACAGAGGTAAATAAGACTTGAAGTTGGAAGAGTAGAATGGCCTCCAGCAACAAAGTCATAAATTCATACATCTCTCCAGACAAGCCACTGTAGCAAAGGTGGCATTGTAGCAACTTTTGAACACTGATGAATATAGTCACATGAAACAATCCAACTTTGTAAGGATAATTTCATTAATCCCCTTGTATAGATAAATGAGATCCAAGAGTTGGGTTTTTTTTGTTTTTTGTTTTTTTTAAATACTCACAAAGTCATACAGCCCAGAAGGGGAAGGTTCTGGGTTAAAATCTGTCTCTGCATTTTATGCATTTTACCTTAGAGGTGAGATGAAATTAAAGCAAATACATCTCTACATTTTCACCAGTTCTGAAAGGTAAATTCCATTAGTAATGTCCCCTGTTGGATGCCTTGAGGCAGCAGAGAGGCAAGACAAAGAGAAACGATTGGATGAGGAGTCAAGAAAAAAAGAGAACAAATCATTGCTGTTTTCCCTTCTCCAACACCCCATCTGCAACCCTTGCAGGCAGGCATGCCCATGAGGATGCACCATGTTCATGACCTCTCCTGCTCATAGAGTCCTTCTTATACTTTCTGGAATACCCTATCTGGTCACACGGATCCTATTAATGCAGGCAAATCCAGATTAAATCTCTCATTTTATACTCTCTCTGATTTACTTCATTAGTGACACCATTTTCTGGGCGGGGAGGTTATTGGGGATTGAACTCAGGGGCACTCGACCACTGAGACACATCCCCAACCCTATTTTGTATTATATTTAGAGACAAGTTCTCACTGAGTTGCTTAGGGCCTCACTAAGTTTCTGAGGCTGATTTGGAACTCGTGATCCTCCTGCCTGAGCCTCCTAAGCTGCTGGGATTATAGGTGTGCTCCACCACTGTGCCTGACTGAAAACTTCTAATAGATTCTGTTCAGTCCTGCCAATCAAACCCCCTTGAACTTATCCACAAATCCAGCATGTCTCAACAACTCAATCTGAATAACCCATAAAACAGAGACCCTTGGTTTCATGTCTTTAATTATTTTCTGTTTCATAACACAGTCCTGAGTACAAAAAAAAAAAGATTTCAAAATCAATATTTGCTGAAAGATATGATTGAGAACAATTGGAGAAAATGGTTGATGGGAGGTGATTGGAAGCCAGGTGGCAGCTCAAGATCTTTGGCCAAGACATAACATTTTATGGGATGGTTTCAGCCTTGTTCAATCAGAGCCTGTCTCCAGGGGCACTTGATATGATTGGTCGGATCTCCAATCTGGAAGAAATTTGACTGACAGCAGGGATAGGAAACCGTCCAAGTCACTACTGCTGATGTCACCAAGCTGTGTCAGACACAGCTTATTAGGCTATAATGAGGACTGAGGCCTTAGCCAAGGGACTAGAGCAGAGTGAAGAGGCCAGGCTGTAGCTGATCAAAATTTCTTACTAGGTGTTTTGTTTTATTCTAAAGTAACTCAGAGAATTTTTGAACTTGGAGGAGTTAGTGTCTGGTAGTACAAAAGAAAATATGTATGACTTAATTCATAGAAAACACTGAATTGGATAATAGTTTTTCAAATAATGAAAGTATGTTCTCAAATTTGGGAGAGCAGGGTACTGGGGATTGAACTCAGGGACAC
Organism: Geosciurus inauris; assembly: GCA_004024805.1. NCBI lineage: Eukaryota > Metazoa > Chordata > Mammalia > Rodentia > Sciuridae > Geosciurus > Geosciurus inauris. The sequence goes on along the minus strand of PVHX01000840.1, from coordinate 124,618 downwards.
TCAACCACTGAGCCACATCCCCAGCCCTATTTTGTATTTTATTTAGAGACAGGGTCTCACTGAGTTGCTTAGCGGCTTGCTTTTGCTGAGGCTGGCTTTGAACTCGCTATCCTCCTGCCTCAGCTTCCTGAGCCACTGGGATTACAGGCATGCACCACCATGCCTGCTCTTCTCAACTTCTTATGCTAAACAATATGTAACAGCTATCAGTGTGACACCCTTTCAAGCTTCATTTGCTTTATTAATATTTTCTACATAACTTACTTAAGTTCAGACAAACAACAAAACAATAGATATATAGCATTTGACAGTTTCTGTGGTACATATACTCCCATGATGGCTATTTCAAGTTACCAATGGGACATCACTGAAGGTAGATTTGAGAAGAGATAAAACATAGCCCTCTTCTATGTAGTAATCCATCATATGGGAACAATAGACCAGTGGACAAATTTAATAAACAAATTAGGAAACTATATACATTAAGTTCTATTACCTTTGTTATTTTATTTAGTTGTAAGTTTATATAATTTTTTAAATTGTAAGTTAATATAATTTAATAATGGCTCTATTTAAATATCAGCTTATGTGTTACTAAACTTTGTGTCATTGACCAATATGTCTAATAAGAACAACTTTGAGGAAGAAAAATTTATTTGGGGCTCACAGTTTCAGAGGTTGAGTCCATGGTGGGATGAATCCATAGCTCTGGGCCCAAGGTAAGACAGAACATCATGGCGGAGGGGCATGGCAGAGGAAAGCTGCTTAGATCATGGTAGTCAGGAAGCAGAGAGAGGGAACAAGGAGCCAGGTGGACAACATATAATCCCAAGGACATGCCCCCAATGACCTACTTCCTCCAGCCACACCCTACCTGCCTATTGTCACCACCCAATAAAGTCCTTTCAAATTACTAATCCATCGAATTGGTAAATCCTCCGATTAGGTGATAGCTTTTATCGTCTGATCATATCACCTTTTAACATACCTGCATTGTCTCACACATGAGCTTTTGGGGGACACATCCTATTCAATTCAAATAGGATGTGTCCCCCAAATAGGATCCCAATAGCTTGCAACACTCCTGAAAACTTAACTTAGTTCTTATAAGTTACTAGCTGGCTTTAGCACACCAGCTATGCCCTCTTGCACTATATCTATGTCACCCTGTCAGGATATTTTTTTCAGTACTAATCAAAGTCTAGTGTCAGAGTATTTGTTTTGTACTTTAGTATCTCTTTGCCACATACCAACAACCTAGATACTCCTGAGAGAAGCAGTCCTGCTATTTTCTGCTGTTGTATTCCCAGCTCCTAGAATAGCCTCTGGCACCATGGAGCAGGTTCAATTAATATCTGCCAGATGTTGAATGCACGCAGAATATGTAATATCTGCCGATTAATGTGAAAATATGTAAATTGGCTAATAGAATCAGGTCTGAGGAAATAACAGGCATTTTGCAGCTAAACAAATCAGAAGGTCAGAAAGTATGAGAAGGCAGGCAGCCTTGGCTAGAATTATGAAAAATATCCAGCACAACTGCTGTGTACCTGCTCCTACCCTTCTCACTTCTTATGTGAAGACAGAACTTATTTTTAAAAAATGATCCTACAATGTGGATGTTCTTTCCAAGCATCTTAGATGGCTCTGATTCTGTCAACTTAAGGATCTCCTTTGGAGAAGCACAATAAACTGATACAGGGTTCTGGGGTTGAATCTCAGCTCTGCCCCTAGCTGGCTTTGGGACCTCGAGCAGGCTTTACCATCCTTATGCCTCAGTTTCCCCACAAGGGTGAATCTCAAAAATAAAATTGTTGGGAGCATTTAGTGAGTTGATACATGCCAAGTCCTTAGACTGGTCCCTGGCAGGTAATGGGTTTTGTTAGTATTGCTGTTCTATCATCAATGATCAGGGTTGCCATCACCTAAAAAATACATAGCCTAAAGGACAGGAAAGGGACAATTGTCAAGAAGGCAAATCAAATGATGATTTGCAGAAACTGCAGTAGTCCCATTCATGTCTACCACGCCCTTAATAGTGTGATGATGACTGCCATTTAATATTTCTATAAATTACATGATCTATTGCCTAGGCTCTTAGCTCATCTCCAAAATAATAAGATGCTCTTCAGGCCTTCCAGGGGGATGCTCTTTGGGTGATCTTTTATCATGCTGGAACCAGTAAAGAAAATTTCAAGTGGCAGCCATCTGCTAAATGACTTTTCAGACATGGGAAAAATTATTCCATTTACGCCTTAAGTTCTTCTCCAGTGAAGTGAAGCCAAATCTTAAAAGGGAAGCACGGTCACCAGCAGAAAAATTCTAAAGGCCATTTATATGGCACTGCTGTGAAGATCTCAGAGACAATCGATCAGCTTCTCCATGTTCTCTGAAAGCCTTGATAATTTAGTTCACAAAGTAAAAATAGCAACACATCATATCGTAAACTGCAATGTTTGGGTGCACATAATTTTTGTACTTTATATAAATGGAATCATATTGGATGTATTTCTGTTACTTGTTTTCTTGCCCAAAATTTTATTTTTGAGATTCACCCGTGTTGAGTCATAGAATTATTGTCTATTTCATTCATGTCTAGTTTTCCTTTGTCTGAACTGACTAACTCATTGGTCATTTTCTCTTTGATAAACATTTGGGCTATGTTCAGCTTTTTGTTATTGCAAGCAATATTGGTATAATGTGTCTTGTGTATACACATGTTTTAAAATTGTAAAAAAGCCAGATGTGGTGGTGCCCACCTGTAATCCCAGTTGCTCAGGAGGCTGAAGCAGGAGCATCACAAGTTCAAAGCCAGCCTCAGAAACTTGGCAAGGCCCTAAGAAACTTAGTAAGACACTGTCTCAAAATGAAAAAAAAAAATAAAAAGGGCTGGGGATGTGGCAAAGTGGTTGAGCACCCCTGGGCTCAATCCCTGGTATCAATCAATCAATCAATCAATCAATTTTTTTAAAAAATGAAGAAAAGCAAAAGAATGATGATGAACCCAAGATTCAACATGGTGGCTCTTCTTAGATATAAGGAGGGAGAAACTGGCACTAGAGAGAGGCATAAAGGGTCATCAGAGATCATGTTTCCTTTTTTAATAATTATTTTTTTAAAAATTTATTATTTGGTGCTGAGGATCAAACCCAGTGCCTCACACGAGCTAGGTAAATGCTCTACCACTGACTGAGCTACAACCCCAGCCCATGTTCTGTTTTCCTTTTTGGGGGAGTGGGGTGCCAGGGATTGAACCCAGGGGTGCTTAACCAGTGAGCCACATCCCCAGCCCATTTTGCATTTAGAGACAAGGTCTCACTGAGTTGCTTAGTGCCTCATTTTGCTGAGATTGGCTTTGAACTCGAGATCCTCCTACCTCAGCCTCCCAAGCCCTCTGTTGGCTAGCAAAAGGATCTAGTTCTACCATCAGTATCTAAGGGCCTTTTACAGGAGACACACCAAAATGGTTCTGATTCTCTCTCACTAAGTCAAACACTCTGCCAACACCAATATTTTCCTCCAGTTTCTAGAAGAGAAAACCTCCGTGGCACAAAGAAAAGAAGCATATTGAATACAATAGATCAATATATATATGAAAAAATGTTTAACATCCCTAGGGATGGGAGAAATGCAAATCAAAGCTACACTAAAATTCCATCTCACTCCAGTCAGAATGGCAATCATCAAGAACACAAGCAATAAGTGTTGGCGAGGATATAGGGAAAATGGTATACTCATACATTTATTGTTGGTGGGACTGCAAATTGGTGCAACCACTCTGGAAAACAGTATGGAAATTCCTCAGAAAACTTGGAATGGAACCACCATTTGACCCAATTATCCCACTCCTTGGCATATACCCAAGGGACTTAGAATCAGCATGTTACAGTGACACAGCCACATCAATGTTGATAGCAGCTCAATTCACAATAGCCAAGCTATAGAACCAACCTGGGTGCCTTTCAACAGATGAATGGACAAAGAATGGGTGGTACATATACACAATGGAATATCACTCAGCCTTAAAGAAGAATGAAATTACGGCATTGCCAGTAAATGGCTGGAACTGGAGAATATTACACTAAGCAAAATAAGCCAGCCCCAAAGAACAAAAGGCCAATGTTTTTTCAGACACATGGATGTTAATTCACAATGGGCAGGGAGAATAGAGGTATGTTGAGCTAGACAGAGAGGAATGAAGGAAGGGGAGGGGAAATGGGGGTAGGAATGATAGTAGACTGAACTGAACATTATTACCTTATGTGCATATATGATTACATGACCTGTGTAACTCTATAATATGTACAACCAGATGAAAGAGAAGTTATAATCCATTGATGTATGATGTGTCAAAATGCATTCTACTGTCATATATAACTAATTAAAATAAATTAAAAATATTTTTAAAAGAAGCATATTCAAGGAAGCTAAGGTTACTTAAAATACCAAAATCATAATGGAAACATTAAAATTTTCATAGACAATGATCTGTCAAGATGCAGTCTGCAAACCCAAGCCTCAGAAACCTTTAAGTACTGGTTACAACAATTTCTGGGGAAGGCTGATTCTTCTCTATTTTCACAAACTTCCCAGGAGATTCTCATGGACTGAGTTTGGGCTCTGCCTCTAGAGAGTTTCCATTGATTATTCCGTTATTGAAAATCAATTGCCTGCCGGGGCAGTGTCACACACCTGTGATCCCAGTGGCTTGGGAGCCTGAGGCAGGAGGATCTCGAGTTCAAAGCCAGCCTCAGCAAAAGTGAGGCACTAAGCAACTCAGTGAGACTCTGTCTCTAAATAAAATACACAAAAGGGCAGGGGATGTGGCCCAGTGGTTGAGTGCCTCTGAGTTTAATCCCCAGTACCTGCCCCCCACCAAAAAAAAGAAAATAAGTTTTGTTTTATGGTATAGGGAAATTAACCCAGGTTATTCTTTTATTTAAAGGGAGAGATGAACAAGCCAGTGTGAACCCTTGTAGGATTTCCCTTATTCTATTTTTTCCCCTTTAGTTTCTCTGGCTTTTTTCTCAAGAACACAATGAAAACAATTTCCTTTTTATTCCTTTGTTTGAGCATTTGCTTCATAATAGCTGAATTTCTAACACGGATATCTTAATGAGGAAGAATGATGAGCAGCAAACCAAATATAAGAACCTTCAGGTTGCTTAGACCTTCAGGGCCTTTTATAAATCAAGGTGTGGACTGGGTGCAGTGCCGCATGCCTGTAATCCCAGCAGCTCAGGAAGCTGAGGCAGGAGGATTGTGAATTCAAAGCCAGCCTCAGCAATGGTGAGGTGCTAAGCAACCCAGTGAGACCCTGTCTCTAAATAAAACACAAAATAGAGTTGGCGATGTGGCTCAGCGGTCGAGTGCCCCCAAGTTCAATATCCAGAACTGCCCCCCAAAGAAAAAGAAATCAAGGTGTGATACCTCTTCCATCTGTTTTTCTAAGATTCTTGTTGGATTCCTAATCCAGGGTCTTGCTCTTGCCCTGCCCAGAATGGCAGGGTCAAGGGCAGTGCAGGTCCAACCAGAATGCCTACAGAAGAGGTTTTGGCTGTTTTTTTTCATCAATTTAAGGCCTCCTGGGTGATATAGTACCAGCTACAATGATGCCTACACCAAGCTGATGCAGGCCGTGATAAATGGACCAGACTACCTACTTTGTAGGTCAGTCGACTGCAGAATACTAAAGGATGGAGCAAGAAGGATTCATTTTATTTGCACTTCTTCAGTCAGAATGTCTCTCCCCTAGTCATACAGTCTTCTACCAACAACAGTATTTCTTTCCAGTTGCAGATTAAAATGTGCAGGCACAAAAAGGATAAGCCATCTATCCAGAGTCATTATCATCACGGAAATGATGCATCCTTTCAAATCCAATGGGTTAATACAAGGAGTTTACCTATAAATGTGAGCCAGAATATGAAAGCCACATCTAGTCCAATACCTTATTTTAGAGATGAGGAAACTGCAGTCGCTAAAGGAAGAACATGTTGTCCAAGATCCCAAAGGCTACTGGAAACCCTGCTCTCTGAACAGCCAATCCTTTCCACTACATCAGCAGCTCCCACATCTAACTGCACATTAATGTTATCAGGGGGGGTTAAGATCAGAATAAGCAAAGAAAAACATAAAGACATTGATTCTCTGGACACAGTGCCAGAGATTACAGATCACCTCATCTGGAATCAAGTGCAATGGTAGTTCTCAAACATTAACATGTTTCAGAATCATTCAGAGTTGGATCCTACCCTCAGAGTTTTTCTTTCTTTCTTTCTTTTTATTTTTTAATTTTTAAATTTTCTTTGATCCTTGGGATTGAACTTAATCACTTAACAAATTCCCACCCCTTTTTAAAAAATGTTTAGAGACAGGGTCTTGCTAAGGTGCTTAGGGCTTCACCAAGATGCTGAAGCTGGCTTTAAATTCTCCATCCTCCTGCCTCAGCCTCCCAAGCTGCTAGGATTACAGGTGTGCGCTACCATGCCCTGCATACTCTCAGAATTTATAAAACAACACGTTTGGGTTAAGGCCCAAGAATTTCCATTTCTGGCAAGTTACCACGTAATGCTTGTGTTACTGGTCTCAGGATCACACGTTGAGAACCCACTGCACTGAATGAGAACGTAATAGCATATAATAGTTAAAACTGCTGGATTAAATTCCAAGGGATGCCTCTTCTTGCTTAAGAGAAGATGGAAGAAGTTACGTAGCCTTTACAGTGGAGGTTGTTCCTTCCCCCGATCCTGGGGATCATTTGGTCATATCTGGAGATGGCTTTTGTTTTCCCAAAAGACAGCCTATCATAACCTGTCATGGGTAGTGCCAGAGGTGCTGCTAAACATCCTACAGTGCTCAGTACAGACCCTGCAGTAAAGACTGTCCCCAGATGTCACCATGGTTGAGAAACTCTGCTCAATAGCTTTAGTTTCCTTTTCTAGAAAATGAGGCTTATAAATGATCTTGCTTATAAAATGAGTGTGAGGATTGAATGAAAGACAGCCTGTAAAGAAATCAGAACTGTGCTTGGTACATGTCTAAGGAGTATTATTGAAGCAAATCCCTTTTCCTCATGGTTACTAGCCTTCTATTTAAATGCCAAAGATGTTGATATGAAATATGGATCCAATCCCTTCCTTAAATGTAGAAAGGGTCCTGATATACTCAGTGGTAGGGGAGGCGAAGCAGGTGCCCGGGTGCAGGGATTGAGAGGGCACATTGCCTGTGGGCACTTTCAAAACAACAATAAACCAGACCAGAATTGGTCTGTTTTTATTAAGGATCAGAAATTCTGAACAATAGTATCCAGCAAACATTTCTTCTACTCTGGGGCATTTTGCTTTCACAGATTCACTGATTGTCCATACCACCGGGTGCAAAAGCTTATTATAAACTCGGTACTTTCCTAAGTACTTCACATATATTAACTCATTTACTAATTGTATCTTACTTTATTATTTTATTTTGGGGGGAGTACTAGGGATTGAACTCAGGGGTGCTCGACCACTGAGCCACATCCCCAGCCCTATTTTGTGTTTTATGTAGAGACAGGGTCTCACTGAGTTGCTTAGCACCTCGCTAAGTTGCCAAGGCTGGCTTTGAACTAGGGATCCTCCTGTCTCAGTCTCTGGAGCTGCTGGGATTACAGGTGTGGGCCACGGCGCCCGGCTCATTTACTAAGTTTTGCAACACACACTAAGGAAAGTATTAATGTTATCTCCACTTTATAGGCAAGAAAACTGAGAACAAAAGAAGGTTATTAATGTACTCACAAGCACAGCCCACAGGTGGTAGAGGGAGACTGGAACCTGGCAGTCAAACTCCCGAGTTCTAGCCACAAAACCAGGAGGCCTTCTGTAACGTGCCACTGGACATCCCAAATTACTCCCAAGGAACCATTCTGAGGAATCATAGCTCAGTTCTCCTGTTGCTTTACCCTTCTTTCCCTATCATATTAACAATGGGAACATTTTGCTATGGGGTCGGCTGTTGGGAGTCCAGCCTCCTGGTCTTATAAGTCAGTTCACCCCATTTCTCCAGCAGAAGACACCAGAATGCATGTCTGTGGATTGAATTCATGTTTGCCGATTCCAAGTAGAGAAACGTTCAAAATTCTGGCTCCCACAGATGTTCTTGCCTGTGGGTGGGCAGAAAGCAGCATCTGCCACTCAGATCCTGGGCTTTTCCTCAAAGTTTTGGAGGACTCTGCTCTGGGGTTTTGTTTGCCTTGGTGAGAGCAAACATGTGCTCTGACTTCTTTTGTGCTGAATAATGGTTTTCACAGAGTCTAATTTCACAGATAAAAAGTGGTATCGATCATTCTATTTTAAGATTCGGGACAGAGGTATGGGAGCAAGAATTGGCAAAAAATGCAGCTCTAATAATAATTCAGTTTCCCATGGAAATACTTCTGATTCTAAATTTGCCTCTAAAGACAACATAGGGAAATCAAATGCATGAGTCGGGTCAGACTGTACCCGTCAACTCTAAACTATCTGAATGACAAATACGGTTATAAAGAGAAGGGTTAAATCCAGGACACTCAGTCTCCAAGGGCTGAGTTCAGACTACCCGCTACACACACAAGAGAGTCCTGCAGGTGGTGTTTAATAACATTCTCCCCTAAGGTGGAATAAAGTGGGAGCAGTTTGGAAGGGCTCACCTCTTTACCCATGGAGAGGTAGAAAATCAAACTTGCCTAATATTTCCAAAAGATGAGCAGCACTATCAAAGTGTGTTTTCAAAGAGCAAAGAAAAGTTAACACTGTACCTTACCATTCCTTCTGAAAATTCTTTAATGTCCATTTTCCAATCATCTGCCGGAGAAAGACCCAGCATTATTCTGTCAATTTGTAGCTTAACAATCATTAGATCGTTAGTTACAGTGTCTATATTAAGATACTACGCTGTTTTTAAGTCTTGGAGTTGGAGAATATCATGCTAAGTGAAGTAAGCCAATCTCCGAAAACCAAATGCCGAATGTTCTCTTTGATAAGTGGATGCTGATCCATAATGTGAGGAAGGGCACGGGAAGAATGGAGGAACTCTGGTCACAGGTGTGGGGGGACAGTAAAGATGGTGGAATGAGATGGACATTGTCGCCCTAGCTTTATGTATGACTGCATACATGTTGTGATTCTACATCACATACAACCAGAGAAATGCAAAATTGTGCTCCATCTGTGTACGATGAATCCAAAATGCACCCTGCTATCATGTAAACCTAAATAGAATAAATTAAAAAAAAGACACTCCGCTCCAGGGTTACCAACACGTGCTGTCTCTCACTTACGCTAACTGGCTGAATGCTAAAAGCTGCGCTCAGTGTTATTCTCTGAGCTCTCCTCGTTTTGCTGTTTCTAATGCCCTCCCTGTTGTCTGGTGCCTGTGTTTTCTCTCTGGTGGCCTTGCTTCTTTCGTATTCTTCTTCCCTCCTCTATTTGATTGAAGTCTGGAAATCTAGATAACCAAGCTACTTAGAATTACTTGGAATGTAAGAGTAAATGGTTCTACATAAAACTGCTACAGGGTTCCTCTATGAGTAAGGAAAAACATTGAATAGTCTTGGTGACTATATATATATATATGTATGTGTATATATATATAAAATCTTTTTTTTAAGACAAGGTTTTGCTGAGTTGGTTAGGACCTTGCTAAATTGCTGAGGCTGGCCTTGAACTTGCAATCCTCCTGCCCCAGCCGCCCTAGTTGCTGGGATTACAGACATGCACCACCACGCCCAGTGATGACTATTATTTTTGCTCTTAAGTGTTCCTAGGGCTGGATGCAGTGGCGCACGCCTGTAATCCCAGCACTTAGGGAGGCTGAGGCAGGAGAATCTCAAGTTCAAAGCCAGCCTCAGCAACAGTGAGGTGCTAAGCAACTCGGTGAGACCCTGTCTCTAAATAAAACAAAAAATAGGGCTGCGGATGTGGTTCAGTGGTCGAATACCCCTGAGTTCAATCCCTGGTACCAAAAAAAAAAAGAGTTCGTAGGCCCCAGGCTAATGTGATCAGATCGATTTCAGATGAGTGTAGTTTTATCATGTTTTATAAGTAAAATTAACTTCATCATTTCTGTGGCTTGAATGTGTCCTCCACAGATTTGTGTGCTGAAAACTTAATCTCCAAATTCAAATTTTAGTGTATTTGGAGGTGGGGCCTTCAGAAGATATCTAGGCTTAGATGAAGTCAGGAATGCAGGGCCCTCAGGATGGCATTAGTGGCTTTATAAGCAGAAGACAGACTTATTTCTCTGCTTCACCAAGTGATGCTCTCCATCATGTTCCAATGCAACACAAAGGCCCTCACCAGGTTCCAAACTGATGTTGGCACCTTGCTATTGTACATCCCAGCTCTACAAATCTCTATTCTTTATAAATCATCTAGTCTGTGGTATTTACTTATAGCAACAGAAAATGAATTAAGATAATCATTTCCTCTCAAAACATCCGTTGTGACTGGACAACAATGTTCTTTGCTTGCATTTTTCTGTTTCCTGTACATATTAACTTTTTAAAAATAATAGCTATTTTGAAGAATAAAAATAAAACATCTAAATCAAATCACTATGCCTCTAAATTTTACAACTCGGCATCAAATTCAAAATAGAATGTTCTTGAACTTGTGGGTCTCATCCCATATTAATAATATCAGAATATCTACCATGTGGCCTTTGTACTAGTATTTTAATGAAGCAACCCATTTTCAGTGGCATGAATATGTATCAGATAACAAAGTTATTCTAACAAACACCATGCAAGACCATTTGCCACAGAAAACTACAAAACATTATATAAGAAGACCTAAGAAAATATGCTGGGTCTATGAGTAGGAAGACAATATGCTAAAGTTGTCACTTCTCTCCAATCTGATGTATGTATTCAATGTAATCCAGTTAGAGTCTTAGTACATTATTTTTAGTAATAATTGACAAGCTAAAATTATCAAGCAATGCAGAAAGCCAAGCATAACCAAGACAGTCTTGAAGAAGAGCAAATCTGTAGGACTTGCCATTATATAACAACACTACTATAAACTTATAATAGCTGAGCCAGGATGGTATTGATGCAAGAATACCCAGAACAGAGCACAGTGTAAAAACAGACCCACAAATGAAGAGTCACTAGAGTCCTGGCAAAGGAAAACTGCAGTGCAGTTGGCAAAGATAAACAAAGCAGGGTCAAGTGGATATCAAGTGGAAAAAAATGTTATCTCAATCCCAATTTCACGCTATACCAAAATGCCAATCCCAAAACAGATATCTAAATGAAGAAGGAAGAATAGTAAAGTTTTTAAAGGAAAAAAGTAAGATCATCTATTTAAGATCTTAGAGTAGGTAAAAATTTCATTGTATATCACTACCAGAAAGGATAAAATTGGTAAGTCAGACTATGCTAATTTCATCAAACACAGTATTAAGTGAAAAAGTAAACCCTAGAGTAGAAGGTACTATTTTACTTATGTCCAATAAGGACTCACATCCAGAATGTATTAAGAACTTGCACAAATCAAGAAAAAAAAAAACAACAGAAAATTAGGCAAGACTAAAGAAATAACTTTGAAACACTAGTAAAAGAAACGAGCAGTATGCACAGAAAAAAGTATTCAACTTTATTAATCATCAGGGAAATGCATCTTAAAACCACAAAACATAACTACCACATACCTACCAAAATGGTGAAAATGGAAGACAATTTTCTATCAAGTGTGGGTGAGGCTGTGGAGCAACTGGAACTTTCACACACTTACAAGTAGGCATGCACAATGGTTGTTATGGTTTGGATGTGAGGTGTCCCCCAAAAGCTCACGTGCAAGACAATGCAAGAAGGCTTAGAGGTGAAATGTTTGGGTTATGAGAGTCTTAACCCAATCAGTGAATTAATTCCCTGACATAATTAACTGAGTGGTAACTGGAGGCAGCTGGGGGGTGGCTGGAGGAGGTGGGCATTGGGGGGGATGCCTTTGGGGTATAAATTTTGTATCTAGGAGTGGAGTCTCTCTGCTTTCTGATCATCATGTGAGCTGCTTCCCTCCACCACACTCTTCCACCATGATGTTCTGCCTCACCTCCAGCCTCGAGGAATGGAGCCTGCTGTCTATGGACTGATTCCTCGGAAACCATGAGCCCCCAAATAAACTTTTCCTCCTTTAAACTTGTTCTTGTCAGGTCTTTTAGTCACAGCAGCAAAAAAGCTAACTAAAACGATGGTACAAACAGTTTAGAAAACTAATTCTCCTAAAGCTGAATATATCCCAGTTCTACAGCTTAAAAATTCCATTCCCACAAGAAATGTCCCTATGTCCATCAAAAGACACATTCTAAAGTGTTCACAACAGCACTACTGGAGATAGTTTAAAAAATGGAAAAGGAAGCAATCACCTGTCAATCAACAGTAAGATGGATTCATTTTTTATTCACAAGTAGGGACACTATAGAAAGCAAGAATGAATAGTATAATGCTACACACAGAATGGACAAATCTGAAACATAATGTTGGGTGAAAAAAGCCAGACATCAAAGAACACATTCTGATTATTCTAATTATATAATGTGCAAACACAGCCCAAACTTACCCAATTTACAGAGTTGGAAGTCCAAATAGTGGTTACTCTTTGCTGGGGTTAAGGCCTGGAAAAAGACACATAAGGAGCTTCTTAGTTGTTCGTGACAACTAAGTTGTTTTACTGAGATGTGTCCATCAAGCTATATGCTAATGAGGTAGGCACTTCTTTTTCTTTTCTTTTTTTCTTTTTCTTTTCTTTCTTTCTTTTTTCTTTGTTTTGTACCTGGGATTGAACTCAGGGCTACTCGACCACTGAGCCACATCCCCAGCCCTATGTTGTGTTTTATGCAGAGACAGGGTCTCACTGAGTTGCTTAGCGCCTCACCATTGCTGAGGCTGGCTTTGAACTCGCGATTCTCCTGCCTCAGCCTCCCAGAGTGCTGGGATTACAGGCATGTGCCACCCTGGAGCATCTGGCTCCATGGGTGCTTCTTCTAGTGTGTGTGTTACATTCTAAAACTGAATGAAAAACTCCCTAGGTGATTCTAATGTGGAGCTAGAATTGAGAACTATCTGACTAGGGCTCAGGTCAGATTTCTTCCCTCCCTTCCTTTCCTGCTCATCCCACCCACCATCCCTCCCTCTCTCTTATTCTCTACCTCCAATGTGCCAGGCATAGGGTACATAGGACACAGAGAAGAAAAAGCTGTTTCTTGCCTTCAAGAAACTAGATGTTTTCCTTCCAATGAACTTAAGCCTGTGTTTTAGTCAGCATTGTTTTTCTCACTGTAGCCAAAATACTGGACAGGAACAACTTGGAGGAGGAAAAGTTCATTTTGGCTCACAGCTTCAGAGGTTCAGTCCAGAGTCGACCGACGCCACAGCTCTAGAGCCAAGGCAAGACACAACATCATGATGGAAGGGTGCAGCTAAGGAAAGTAGCTCAGGACAAGGCAACCAAGAAGGAGAAAGAAAGACAGCTCTGCTCATCAGAGACAAAATACAAACTCCAAAGTCAGGCCCCCAGGGACCCACTTCCTCCAGCCACACCCTACCTGCCTACAGTTACCTCCCTCTTAATCCACATCAGTGGATGAGTCCACTGATTAGGTTACAGCTCTCACAATCTAATCATTTCACCTTTGAATATTCCTGCACTATGTCACACATGAATTTTGGGAGCATATTTCATATCTACACCATAACAGCCTGCCTCCCAACAAGACTCACTTGTGTACACTGTGGTAGTTATAAAGTTATCTCTAATTACAAAGTCATCACTAATTGCAACTGCAAATACCCCCATGACCTTCATGAATAATTGCGGGACCGGTGCATAGGACATGTTCATATTATGGGGAAACTCTGCCACAACAGGTACCTAGTATTGTGTTGGGGTTCTGTTTGACCCCAGGTGTAACAGAGTCTATGTAAAAATGAGCTGCGTTACTGGTGTCAGGGTTCCTTAATGTTTCAATTGCATCTGGCATAGGACCATTCCCCTCCCAGTCCCACTGTCCATCAACACCACATGCTTTCCTGAGCATAAATTACTATGAACCTCTTTTTCCTAGCCTGTATTTTGCAAGCAGTGTGTAAAAATTAGGCTTTCTTCTCTCCCCTTTATGATTTCCTCTGCCTTTTCTCAATACTCTTGCTCTGAAACAAAGCAACATCTCTGCAGAACCTACACCAGGTAAATTTCTAGAACATGTCTCCTTGCTCATATCTTTGTCCCCAGGCATTTCCGATAACCAAGGCACTGGCTGACATGAAAAGTCAAAGCAAATCATCTTTATCTTTCTCAGCACACTCTGTCTCTTAAGAACATGGCCATTGATTATCTGACCGTGCTGTTATGGTAAAGTCTGCCTTCATAAACAACAAAAAAAGATGCACTAACCTTGACCTGAATCCTGCCTTTCATTTATACTCTCTCTGCTGTTACCAGAAAATCAAAATGCTCAGGTGAGAAAGGGCCTTGAGAAGTTACAATGACTTTCCTTTGGAACATAAATTCCTTTCTGCTTATACCTTCATGAGCCACTCTGTCAAGAACACTTTTAATGTTTCCAAGAGAAAAAAATAATTAGATCACTGTCTCCAATTCACCGTTCAGATCCCAGGCTAAATGTTGCTTTTCAAGGTGGCCTTCCCCTAACCCTTCCAGAATAGCTTCAGCCCTGTAGTATAAAATTTCATAGAACCATGTAATTGCCCTTTATGGTACTATTTGCATCTAATCAGTTATTGTAATTATTTATCACATTCACCAAGATGTCTCTAGCACAGAGCATGATGCCTGTTTTAGTCAATTTTGACATGGTTGTGACCAAAATACCCAACAAGAACAACTTTAGCGGTGGAAAACTTTATTTTGGATCATGGTTTCAGAGGGTCTCCATCCATAGACGGCTGATTGCATGGCTCTGGACCCAAGGTGTGGCAGGACATCATGGTGGAAGGGCATGGCAGAATAAAGCTGCTCCCTTCATGGCAGCAAGGAAGGAGGGTTGAGGGCCCTGGAAAGGGACTGTAGAGAAGATGCACCCTTCCAGGGCATGCCCCTAGTGACCCACCTCCTCCAGCCATGCCCCACTTGCCAACAAATTAGAATGGACTGACCAGGATTCCACCTTTACGATCCAATCACTTTACCTCTGAACATTCCTGCATTGACACTGGAGCATCTAAACCAAAGCAATACCTCCCACATTGTAAGATGTCCAGTAAATACCACTGAGTGAATGAGAAAATGAATGAATGCATGAATGGGTGAACTCAGAAGAACTTGTTACTTTTTTCATTGTTGGAAGACGTGTTTTTCTTCTCTGGGATTATTTTTCTCCTCCTATAAGTAAAGCAAAACCCCTCTTATGAGAGATGGATGGCAAACAGTCGACCAGCAGTTTCCATGTCAGTGTCATTCATAAGATCATAAATCATGACAAAAAGGCTTATTTTGAGGTTTTATGTCTTGTTGGTTTTCTCTGGAGGAGATCTAGGTCATGGTATCAGACTTCAAAGAAGAGAGACAGGGTACAGGATAAAGTCATCTATATTGTCTGTTCTTTGGCATTAGACTAGCACTTGGGACCGTGGGATGTCTAATAATTTTGAGAATTTGACCAACTGCCTCCAGCTCTCTGCTTTTGGGTATCTATCTACAAACCATGAAACTAGACTGGATCCAGGGTAGCCTTACTCCATATATAGCCTCACATCTTTGATTGTTCATCCACTCAGAAAGTATTGTTAGGCGCATACAATGTGCTCCAGTTTGTGCCAGGCACTGGAGAGTCAGTGGTGATCTAAAGTCCTGCCCTCAAGGGATCCATTTGCAACTGGGAGAAAGGGGTGATCGGGGAAGTCTTTTTGGCATAGGAGTTGCCTAGTGATTTAGCATGCCTCATAAGCAACTGCAGGGCTTGTTAAAACATAGATTGCTGACCCCCACCCCCAATTTCTGATTGTCTTAGATGGGCCTGAATTTCTGCTTTTTTTTTTTTTTTTGGTGCTAGGAATTGAACCCAGAGGCAATTAAAAACTGAGTCACATCTGGAGCCCTTGTTATTTATTTATTTTTATTTTGAGACAGGGTCTTGCTAAGTTGCTTCTCAAACTTGTGATCCTCCTTTCTCAGCCTCCCCAGTCACTGGGATTACAGGGAATCACACCCAACTGAATGTCTGCCTTTTTAAAGACCTTCCTAGATGAGGTTACTGTCTGGGGACCAAACTATGAGGACCACTGACCTGGATTCAGTGGAATATTAAACAAGAACAGAGTTAATAGAATTTAATAAACATCTGTTGGATGAATACATCTAATCAGTTAGTACAAAGTCCTCAGTTGTACCTCAATAGCATAATGCCCCATAAAATGAGGCCACAGAGATGGATCCTGTAGAAGTTTAATTATTGCAGAGGTGTGAGGGATTCTGCCACTTTTCTATGGTCTCTAATACAACTCCTTGCTAACAAAACTGGTGTAGCTGAAATTAATCATGCTGCTTTTCTCTATTTATGTCTTGTTCTGTCTGGGGTTGTAACAGGCATTGCCTCCTCTAGAGTATAATTTGGGTTGACTCATTTCCAAGGCCACTGTCAGAAAGGTCAATATAACTCCAGTTCACACAGAAGGCACCAGAGGAGCTGTTGATCAGGAGTTGCATGTCAGAGAGACAAACCCCCTTCCCGTGGGTTTCATTGTCTTTGCCAAGGATCTGGCAGGTCAATTGGACCAAAGGTTAACGGCTTATGTTGGGGGCTGGAAATGTAGCTTAGTGGCACAGTCCTGGCCTAGCATGCAGGAGGCTATGGGTTCAATTCCCAGTACCATAAAAGTCAAATAAAAAAATTTATGCCAGTCATGGTGGCACACTTCTGTAATCCAGTGGCTGGGGAGGCTGAGGCAGTAGGATGCAAGTTCAAAGCCAGCCTCAGCAACTTAGCAATACCCTAAGCAATTTAGCAAGACTGTGACTCAAAACAAAAATTTAAAAAGGGCTGGGGATGGGGCTCAGTGGTTAAGTGCCCCTAAGTTCAATCCTTGGTATTTAAAAAAAATCCTGGATTTGTTGAAGGAATCCATACTATTCCCAATTGACAAGGTTTCAACCATATCCCCTTTTCAACTTCCCTTTTGAATTTTGATATAAAACCTCTAATCCTTTCAGAAAGTCTACTTTGTTTCATTCTTTTGAATGCCTAGCAATTTTTTTCCTCTACAACTGCTTCTTCAATCCCACTGGCAACTCTTAATAAGATTTTCCTAAGGTGGGCTTTCGTGGGCACTGCCAATTATAGGACATTGTCTATATCATGTAGGAATAGATTATTCTATAAATATTTTGTTGAATTGATGAACACATAGTTTAGCCAAGACATGCAAAAGTAATCATGGCATTAACCTAAAGGTGATGCACCTTGTTCCCCTGTGGCTGTCACTGGAGCAAAATTATTGCATCCTCCAAAGGAGTGCGCCAAAGCACTCACTCATCAAGGAGCTGTACAAAGCCCTGTTAATCCCAATGCCATTATAAAAACAAGGGAGGAAGAGGACACTATCCCCTCTGCATTATGTATCTTGCAGTACTGACTTTGGCCAAAGATCCACATTATCTAGCTATAGCCAAAATCCACAGGAGTCACCTCAGCCTCATCTGCTGGTGTCGCTAGAAATCCATGTTTTGTAGGATCCCCCCTGCGGCTAGTGAATTTCCAAGAAGTCAAATTGGATGACTATAATCTCTGTTTAAAACTACACAGTGAGTAAGTTATACTCCATGTATGTATAATGTGTCAAAAACACACTTTACTATTGCATATATCTAAAAAGAACAAAAAAAATTTAAAAAGAATTAAATGAAACCACCCAGTGACATTTTGTGACGTGTAAAACCGAAGCTCCTAAAAGGTCCCATGTGATGTGGGTCCTGCCTACCATCCTGCTCTGCTATGGCTTCCTCAGAGAACCATCTCCTCTTGCACACACCCTCACCGGACACTCCTTGTTCCTTAAGACAGAGGTTGGATGAAGATTCAGGTAGTCAATCCATAAAGCTTTGGTGGGCCACACCATCTGTCATAACTCCTCAACTCTTCCATCTGTATATGACATCAGCCAGAGAAAATGTATTGAACAGATGGCATTTGCTGTGGTTCAATGAAGTTTTTTCAACAAATATAAGCAACTAACTGGATTTGACCTGGGAGCCATAATTTGCTAACACCTTCTCTAAGAGAAGATCCCTTTCATCATACTCCATCTCTGCATCCTGCTTCAATTGATGTCGCATATTTTCGCACTTGTTACTTACTGATTTGAAAACTAGAATCTGAGCATCCTGAGGGCAAGATGGTAGTTTTGTTGTCCGTCCATGTCTCCAGCTCCTAGCACGCGTGGTCTGTTCATGGACCATGGAATGAATGACCTCATTGCCCGTCACTTTTCTATCACCTGCTTGCCTGGACCTTTCTTCAGTTCCCCAAACACTCCAGGCCCCTCATTCTTACCTCCGGCCTTGGTACCAGTCTTTGCCCTATGCCTGTGGCACCGCCCCCTGTCCCTTACCTTTACATATCTGCCTCTTCCCTTCATTCAGGTCTCAGATCAATTTTTAGATAAGGCTTTTTTTTTTTTTTTTTGGTACTGGGGATTGAATCCAGGGGTGCTTAACCCCTGAGCCACATTCTTAGCCCTTTTTAAAATTTTATTTCGAGACAAGGTCTTGCTGAGTGGCTTACGGCTTTGCAAAGTGGCTGAGGCTGGCTTTGAACTTCCAGTAATCTTCCTGGCCCAGCCTCCGGAACCACTGGGATTATAGGTGGGTACACAGCTTAGATAAGCCTTTTCTTTCTTTCTTTCTTTCTTTTTTTTTTTTAAATTTTAGTTGTAAATGGACACAATGTCTTTTTATGTATTTATTTTTTTGTGGTGCTGAGGATCAAACCCAGTGCCTCACACATGTGAGGCAAGTGCTCCACAGCTGAGCTACAGTCCCAGACCAGATACCCTTTCTTGATAATGCTAAGCACAGCTTTCCAGGAGCCTCAGCCACCCTTACTTATTTTCTCCTTCTTAGGAACTGCAATTGTTTTTTCACTTGATTCTTGTACATCCTCCCCCGGGGACTCCAGCAAGTTTCTCCACCTCCTTAAAACCTAGAAGGATATATGACACATAAGCCTTCAATAAATAGTTGTCTAGAGAAGTCCTTTTCAAACTTTAATGTGCATATGAATCACCTCAGGATCTTGTTAAAATGCAAATTCTGAATCAGTAGGTGGGTGGGGCAGGGCCTTAAAACTCTGCATGTCTAAGAAGCCCCCAGGAGATGCTCCAGCTGATGATCTACAGACCACATTTTAAGCTGTGAGGGTCTTGAAGATTCTTAGCTGCCTGGCAAAAGCACCAAACTGTAGAACAGGAAATAGAATGTAGGTTGAGGAGCCTCCAAAAGCCATCTGAGGCAGGCTGAGCCAAAGATCAAAGTGAGAGAACAATCCCATCCTTAAAAGGCACAGCCAACGCAAAATGATCAGAACAGATTTTCCTGAGTCATTTAAGTGGTTTTGGCCTCAGGCCCCAGGTCTTCAATGAACAGGAATTGGCAACATTTTCCATATTAAACTTACCTTGAAAATGCTGACTCATCTCCGAGGAACCAAAGTGAATCATCCTTACCCTGTATTCAGTGATGTCCCCTTTCTTTTGACCCCTTTATCGCATACATTTAGAGAATCTCCCTTTTGTCACCTTAGTGTGGGAACCCAGAGAGACCTCATGTCTCTGCAGAGCCAGGGACCATGCAGCTCCTGTAATTCCATGCTGACTTGACCTGAGAGTAACTTCTCTACCTCCCAACAGAGAGGGAAAGGATCCAACAGAGAAACACAATATGGCAGAGTGATTAAGAGCTATGGCTCTGGAGTCTGATTACCACTTAATCTCTGTGTGACCTTGAGCATGGCACCTGCACTTTGAATGTTTCAGGTTTTTTTCCTCTTAAGTGGAATAATAAGGGTACCTGACTCATAAAGTTGCGATAATTAATACTGCTCGTGAAGAGCGGGATACAGGGCATGATACACGTAAGCATTCATATATATTAGTTAGAACTCGTATTCTGCTCTATCACAGAATATTGTTATTTGCTGAGAGTTATCTCACATCCTAGAATGTGCAGAGTTGCTTTGAATATAAAATTAACAAGTAGCAGAATTGTTTTAACATGATAATTAAAATATGGAATGCTTCCTATGTATTAGGTCGTATATTAAGTGCTGTTTTGTCTCATTTAATCTTGGAAATGAATATTATAGAAAATGAATCTAGGGCTGGGGCTGTAGCTCAGTGGTAGAGCACTTGCCTAGCACATGCATGGCACTGGGTTTGATCTTCAGCACCACATAACAATAAATAAAAAAATAAAGGTATTGTGTCCACCTACAACTAAAACAAAAAGAAAATTAATCTATAAAGCAGATACTGGTGTCTCCATTTTGCAGATGAGAAAATAGAGTCTCAGGATGTTGAAGAGATTTTTTGGAGGTCACTCGGCTGGTAGGACTGAAGGAAAGATTTGAGCCCAGGGCTGCCTGACCTTAGAGTTCCAGATCTTTATCACTATGCTGTACTACCTTGCTAATTATTTTCATACATCTCAGTATAGATTTAGAAGTTCTGGCTCCAAAACATGAGCTCTTTCTATTACAACACCAGCTCTGTGGGTAGTTTTCTCTCCTGTAAGAGAGAGAGTTCTGGTTGATGGTCATGAACCTATTTCCAAATCAGGTGATGTAAGGTTCTCAGTTTTATTTTGATGAGAGAGTGAGTGAGTGATTTAGCTAGCTAGCTGGTTTGTTTACTTTTTCCCTCTGTAGAAATGCCCAGCCTCGGAAGTCACATGATGTCACTTCGTTAGCGCTCTATGGTACAAATGATAATGAAGAAATGCCCGGATTCCAGGGAGGAATATTAGGCTGTACTTTTTCTCCATTTTTAATTGGTTCTTTTTAGTTATACATAATATCAGGATCTATTTTGACATAATGATAAAAGCATGGAATATAATTTGCTCTAATTCAGTCCCCAGTATTTCCCTTTCCTTCTTTTCCTCCCTCCCCCTATTTTCTTCCTTCTAGTGATCAGTGTGCCAGTCTGTGGGAAATGTAATCCGTTGCAATCCTCCCCGCTATATTTTCCCTGTTTCATCACATTAAACATCAAGTTCCTTGAAGAGGCACAAAGCTTCTCTACCAACCTCCAATATTAAAGCAATGAGGAGAAAAAGAACTTTATAAGTGTCTCACACACCTCCAGAAACCGTTTCCCCCTTGATATGTAGCATATCTTCGAACCATGGAAAATAGTATTTAATGGAGGCTTCGAGAATTTCCATGTGCTTGAAGCAAGGGAAGTGGTAAAGAGAGAAAAATTAAACTCAAGGGACCTTGCTGAATAGGTCCACCATTTATGAGTGCCTCAAAGTTTTTCTCTTTACAAGTATATAAATCTTCACAACCCAACAAGATAAGAAAAATTCCAGTTCATCATAATAAGAAACAAAATGAGGATTAGAAGCCCCAGGTAGAAAAACAAGTTTTGTCCAGACTGGAAATAGTAGATCAAGGATTCAGGTCCAATTGCTTCAGACAACCATAGATAATTCAGTGACCTTCCTTGGATGTTAGTTAGCTTCCAACTCTATCAATTTGGACTCTTTTTTTAGGTGACAACAAACAAGCAAGCAAAAAATAATGAATGAATATAAATGACAATTCAAGTCAGTTACAGAAGCTTCAGGCATGGCTTGTTCTAGGAGTTCCAATAATGTCAGCATGAAGTTGACATTGAGTCTCCTTCTACTTCTGGTTTTATTCTTTAGTAAGCCCTCCCCATGTGGAGACAGAGATGGCCCCTGCCAGCCACCATGTCTTACCACTTGAGCCAAGGTAACAGACAGTCAGCTTCCTTTCTCTTTAAATTCAAGTAAGCATCTCTTAAGTTTTGATCTGGACTAAACTAGTCATCCTCAGTTGAGTCTCAGCCCATTCCATTCCTGTCAATCACATGTGATCAGAGAGATAAAATAAACTGATTGACAGGTGTAAGCCAGGCCTTCACCATCAGCTTAGTCACTTATCGGGGAGGAATGGTTTCCGGAAGGACTTTCAGGGTAAAACAGACAATGGAAAAATGACGGACACTAGACCGGAAAAAAAAAAAAAAAAAATCAGGTGTTGATTATATCCTTATTTTGCAGATGGAAAATCTCATAGCTGGCAAGACTGATCCTTGTTCCATTTTTATCCGTTCCTTCCCTCTGGCTCTCAGTGTTCTATTCTTACATCTGTTTCTCCTTCCTTAGAGGAAAAGAGTTGACAAATTTATTCACACTAAAGTGTGAGTCACTCAATCACCAAGAATCCTTGCATTCTAGTTTCTATAAAGAGCATTCACTCTTTTGACTGCTGTCTACTGAGCTTTCTCTATGTGACAGGCTTGCTCTGGGTTAGCACTGCAGATACAGAGGTGAACTAAGACAGCCATGTTTTACAGCGATGTGAGTATGTATGAGTACTCTAATGGGGAAAAAATGAACTACTTTCACTTAAAAAGGCATTTTAAGGTCATCAGAGAGAAAAGAAACCCTCAAGTATTTCCAAATTGGAGGAGTTCATTGCTTGGAGCTATTTTTTTGTCCCTCAACCCCAATCCCAGAGCTCTGACTCAGCAGGTCTAGAGTAAGACTCGGGAAGCTGATCTTATAAACCATTCCTGTGTTATTTTGATGAAGATGGTTCAAGGATATTGCTTTTAGTCTCGCTGACTTAACCTAAAGGAATTATTCTGTCATGGCTACATTTTGGGGATCATTGAATCTTGCTGGCAAAACATATTGCATGAGTCATATTTACTTTGGTCTTTTCATAAAGATCCCTTCATTCTGACCCCATTGCATCTCACACTTGTTGGGATTTGCAAAGTGGATGCCTGATTCCTTACGGTCACCTGACATTCTACAGGCAAGGTGGATGAGTGATTCCTGATGGTCACGTGACATTCTACATGGGCGTCAATGAATGATTCTTTATGATCATGTGACATTCTGCAGTCAGAGTGGATGAGTGATTGCACGTGACATTCCACAGCAGAGGCTGTCAGTGCCTGGACCACAGCCCCTTGATACCCTTGATACAGCAGATACTGAAGCTGTACTGTGAACCCCTGCGCGTGTCTGAGGACATTTTGTCTCTCTAAGGGAGTCACAAAGCCAGTGCAAGAGCAGGTAGAAGGCTGGAGAGGGAAGCTCCCAGGGCAGCCCTCAGCCGATGTCTGACACCCAGCTTCCTTCCTCTCCTGGGATGCTCCAGTCAGGTTCTCTATTGTTGCTCAGAGTGCCCCAAAGGTGTTCAGCTCCAGTTGTCCACAGTGGTGCTGGGCTTGTGAGGGTCCCCTTCTTTGGTCCTCTTCCTCACCCTGTCTCACCCCATCCTTCCACGAGTGTGTCTTGGGATCCCTTCCCATACAAGTGACTAGCACATTAATCCTTGTTCCCAAGTGAGCACCCATGAATATCTATTTGTAAAAGCCACATGCTGTGCTTAACATTGGTCTTAGAGATATGAAATCACCAATGAAGAGGTTCTGGTCAAGTATCTAAAGAATTAAGGCAGGACTTATATTAGAATGAATTCCCTAATATGTAGGACACAAACTAGTTCACATGCCTTCAACTGTCAAGCTCAAGGTGGAAACCTTACTTATACTATTATTATTCTATTATTATTATTATGAGTATGATTATTATATTTACCATTAACTCTAAAAAAACCACTCGGTCCAAATCATACTAAGTAGCTATTCAAAAAAAAAAAAAGTGGGTAGGGAACAGTCTGATATTAAAATGTTATTGTCCTAAAATAGCCATAGAAAGTGCAAAGAGTATGTCGATTATGCAGAATGCTCCCGGGCATCATTAGATGTGTGGCAGAATAGAAATAAGGAAGGAGTAGAAAAAGCCCAGTAGAACCCAGCCAGACCCAAAGATTTACTGCTGAAAAGAATGAACAGAAAACTGCTTCAGGATTTCGATGTTGATACTCACTGTACCCTTCATCTAGTTTTTCAAATGGTAACAAATCATTCTGATGATAATTGCAGAGTGGGTCTATTTATGGCCATAGGATGGCCGTGGAGATCATTCTAGTCTATCTTCTCCTGATCACCCTCCAAATTGGGCTTCATAGGAGCCCAGAGAATAAATAGCAACTTCAAGGCTTTCTTCCCTGACATGAGAAAAGGAAAAGAAAAATACTTGTTGAATGAACACATGAGAAAGGAGACCAAATCAAAACCAGTGTTCAAGAGAAGGCTGGAAGAGGTTTGTATGTGTGTATGTGTGTCTGTCTGTCTGAGAGAGAGAGAGGCGCCGAGAGAGAGAGAGAGAGAGAGAGAGAGAGAGAGAGAGAGAGAGAGAGAGAGAGAGAGAGTAGTAGAGTTTTTTCAGACAGACACTCAATTCCTCTTCTTTGCTCCTGCTATAACCACCAGGGAGAGATCAGTTTAAAAATTTGTTCTCAGTTCTACAATTCAGACTGCCATCTTGTCATAGAAGAAAACACACAGTAGAAAACTCCTGGAAATAGCTGACCTCACATCAAGGGCACATCCGGGTATCTGGAATGCAGTCCCACGAGATGGCATGCCATGGAGGAGAAATCACTTCCCCAAAGAAAATGAGGTACTGCAACTCGAAGAAGGGGCGAGACAGAGCCTGAGCACCAGGCTGGAGGTCTTCACAGATTCCTGATTCCTGAGATGGCAGACCTACGAAGGAGGGACCCGCCTGAGACCACTTTGTCTTCTCTTTTATGGTCTTGCTGGGTTTTTTTTGCTGCCGTGTCTAAACTATTTTATTTATCATCTTTATAACCATCAAACCAACATCAAAATTGTTGTGCAGAGGGGTCACTTTTCGAGAGTGTCACCCTGCCTCCTCTCTCACTGCTCCCTGGCTTCTGCTCCCAAGCACAGCTCTGCAATATGTCCTTCTTTGTCCTTCAAACACAGGGGCAGCCCTGCCAGGCTTCTCTGGTACCCTGAGGATTCTAGTTGTAGGATAAAAGTGTGAGTCTCCAGGTTCTAATAGGAGAACGATTACCGTGTGCTAGCATGCAGACACTGCAGGCCCTGTGACAGGGATTTCACCTCTACGTTCACCTACGTGCAAGTACAAAACAAAAAGATAATAATGCCAAGGCAACAGTACTTCAGAGCCCAGGCAATTATATCCCAAGGTCTTTGAAAAATACCAAACACCCAAGCATAGCTCTTCAAATTCTATTTTTCCCTACAAAACTCACTAAAGCGTACCTGAGAAACTATAAATTATCCCCTTGGTCTTTAATGATTCTATAAATATGAGAGGAAAGTCATTTACAAAGCCATTAGCATAAATACTGGCCAGAGCACTCACTGAAACAACTTAACCAATTACTTTTGTGTGTGTTTTCATAGTAGACAGAGCAGAGATCCAACTCACTGCTGATGAGAACATTCTCCATCTTTATGTCTCCAACACATGTAATTTTCACATAGGAGCTCCCAGTTGTATAACCTGCTTTGTGTCCCCCATCAATGCTGGGGATGGGGTTAGAGCCAAGGAATAAACTGGGCTTTGGAATTAGACTTCCTGAATTCAAATCCTGCATCCAGAGCTTGGTACTGTGTAAACTCATTTTGGGGGGTCCAGAGAAGGGTGTCAGGCACTAGACCACTGAGCCACATCCCCAGCCCTACTTTGTATTTTATTTAGAGAGAGGGTCTCACTGAGTTGCTTAGGGCCTCGCTTCTGCTGAGGCTGGCTTTGAACTCGTGATCCTCCTACCTCAGCCTCCCAAGCCACTGGGATTACAGGCGTTCACCACCGTACCCGGCCAACAAGGCCTCATTTTCATAAGCCTTGTGTCCCTCACCTGGAAAATGGTGTAATGACATTATCTCCATGTGACAATTCATTCCAGGCACTTGGCAAAGTGTCTGGTACATCATAAATGCTCAATATACATTAATTGTTACTTTTTTTTTTTTTTTGTGATGGTGGGGAAGGAACCCAGAGCCTTATGCATGCTGGGCAAGTGCTCTACCATTGAACTACACCCCAGCCCCAGCTGTTACTTTATTTTTTTAAAAAAAAGTCTTTAAAATAATTATATTAGGAGACTAATTGCATCTGCCAGAAGGACTAGAGAACATCAAAGCACCTTGAAATGTAAGTACCAGGTGCTCAGGCAAGCCCACTCACTAGCAGGGTGACTCATTCCCCACACAATTCATAGTTATGTCTTAGAAAAATTAAAAACTTCTTTATGGCATCAACCTTCAGGGTCACTTTCACATCAATAACTGAAATAGTAAACCCATATGCATCAAGGATGTACTGCAGGATTGCCAAACAATTGGAGAATGAAGTAGTAAACTTTTAGTAGGAATGTCCCTGAAATACCACCTTGCTTTTTTGACCAAAACACACACACACGAAAGTCTATAATAAAGTAATTCAGACATAACTGAACTGCAGAATGTTGTATAGAAAATTGGGTAGTCCGCTGGGCGCAGTGGCTGCAGAGGCTGAGGCAGGAGGATCACGAGTTCAAAGCCAACCTCAGCAACTTAGTGAGGCCCTAAGCAACTCAGTGAGACCCTGTCTCTAAATAAAATACAAAAAAAGGGCTGGAGATGTGGCTCCGTGGTTAAGCACCCCTGTGTTCAATCCCGGGCACAAAAAAGAAAAAGAAAGAAAACTGTGTAATCCTTCAAGTGACTTATTAGAACTTTAGGGTTGATACCCAGTACCAATAAGGTAGTTGAGATCTCTGAAGTAATCATCCCATAATAATAAGGTAGTGTTTCCTAGAAAACACATTGAACTTGTGGAAATATAGGAAGTAAATGAAAATAAAGTCCCACCATCGTCTTGTCTCATTGGAGTTGGCTTTAACATGTCATGGGAAACACATTCGTGGTAAGGTCTATATTTGTACTACTAATTAACAGCACCATAAAACTTGCAAATTTCCCATTAATTTTCAGGAACCATATTCTTCCATGTTCATTCTGAAAAGTTGCCGATGCTAGGTCAAACACACAGCCTGTGGAGGTACAGAACTTGAACTCAGTAGAAATGGGGCACAGTTTATACATGGCCTCAGGGAGATTAAGTGGCTTCAATGAAATAAGGAACCGAAGGACGTCAGATAAACATTCCTCTCAAGGACTCCTTTCTGCCCAAGAAGCCCAAGAGATCCAGCTAGAGGGAAATTTACTAGTAAGCACTTTGCCTCCTTGGCAACATTACAGAGGAATGTCTTTCTAACAATTTGTTTGATCTAGTTCGGAGTCCTTCCACACCGCCTCGGGTTTTGTTAATTAGGGTGACGATCAGTACACCTCCTACAGACATTCGCTACTCATTTGATCCTCGGGGTTCCCCATCCTCCTTGCAACCTATATTTATTTCAGATAGAAATACTTCCAGGATGAGGCAACACATTATTCCTATGGCCTTAGGGTGAATTAATTCAAGGCACCCGAAAGCCATTAAAACATGCAAAGAAGATTTACAGATGTATTTGTGCTATGGGGGATGACACTGTGAAGTAACGGAACTGAGATAGTTAGGTCGATGTTAGGGTTTCGCTGTGGGGTGTCCCCCATGAGCTCACATCAGGAAAGCTCAGAAATGAAATGATTAGGTGGTGAGAGTCTTAACCTCATGAGTGGATTAATCCACTGATGTGGATTAACTGGTGGTGAGCATAGGCAGGAAGAGGTCACTGGGGGCATGACTTTGAGGTTTATGTCTTGTCCCTGGAGTGGAGCGTGGAGCTCTCACTGTCTCTGCTTCCTGGTTGCTGAGTCCTGAGCTGCTTTCCTCCACCACACCCTCCCGCCAGGACCTTCTGCTTCATCTTGGGCCCAGAGCTATGGAGGTGGCTGACCATGGACTGAACCTCTGAAACCATGAGCCAAAATAAATGTTTCCTCCTTTAAGTTGCCCTTGTCAGGTCTTTTGGTCACAGTGATGAAAAAACTGAGTAAAATCATAGACAAAGAAAATGTCCTATTTGGATACCATATATTAAAATTGTAATAAATGAGATTATTTTCACCAAACACTAATTTCTCTCTTCTCATCCCACATTGAAAGGTTATGGTTTGGATGTGAGGTGCTTCCAAAAGCTCATGTGTAAGACAATGCACAGTTTAGAGGAGAAATAATTGGGTTATGAGAGCCTTAACCAATCAGTGAATTAATCCCTGATGGGATTAACTGAGTGGTGATTGAGGGTAGGTAGGGTGTGTCTAGAGGAGGTGGGTCATTGGGGTACATATTTTGTAACTGATGAGGGCAGTATCTCCTCTGCTTCTTGATCATCATGTGAACTGCTTCCCTCCACCACACTCTTCCGCCATGATGTTCTGTCTCACCTTGAGCCCCAAGGAATGGAGCCTGCTGTCTATGGACTGAGATCTCTGAAACCATGAGCCTCCAAATAAACTTTTCCTTTTCTACAGTTATTCTGGTCACATCTTTTAGTCATAACAGTGAAAAAAGCTGATGAAAACACCCACTGATTTTGGACCTGACCATATGACTCACCTCAACCAGTAAAATGTGGCCATGAACTAGGAAGAGGATTCTCCTTTTCTCTACTGGCATTAATCATAAAAGGAATATTCCCAGGGAGGCCCTGATCCAAGGAGGATGCACAGAACTAAACTCAACCCATAGCAGTGACCAAACCAAGCCCAGCCGACATGCACCGTGATGCAGGGCCATTCCAGCTTACCCTCAGACCCACGGCAGGAAAACCACATGTTCTCCCTGCAAGCCGCTATGTGGTGGGGTGATTTGGTATGCAGCATATTGAAAATTAATCTTTAAAAATAGAACAAAAAATGGACAGATTAATAACAGCCACTCAGACCAAATGAATCCTGATCTTATGCCAGGCACTAAGGACTTACATTTATGATTATTTCATTTCTTAAACATCTTGGAGGGATGGGTCTTATTCTCCTATTAAGAGTTAGGTGGTTGGCCTAAAGTCACACAACTAGCAAGTGTCAGAGCTAAAATTCAAACCCAGGGCAACTTGACTCTAGGGTCCAGTTATTTTCCACTGTGCTTTATACCTCTCTAAATGCTCATTTAAATCAGTATGAACAGTGGAGGATAATTCAACCATATAAATGAACAAAATCATGTTATTTGCAGGAAAATGGATAGAGTAAGGATGTTGGATTCATTCTACTATCCTTTCTGCCCCCATACTCCCATCTTCACTCCCCTCTGCCTAATCCAAAGTAACTCTATTTGTCCCTAGCACCCACTCTTATGATAGTCTCCAGTTGCCGTCATTACCAGAATATACCATCATTCCATTTTTCTTTAAGGCTGAGCAATATTCCACTGTGTACATATACCACAGTTTCTTTACCCATTCATCTGTTGAAGGGCATCTAGGTTGGTTCCATAGTTTGGCTATTGTAAATTGAGCTGCTATAAACGTTGATGTCACTGTGTCGCTGTCATATGCTGATTTTAAGTCCTTTGGGTATATGCCGAGGAGTGGGATAGCTGGGTCAAATGGTGGTTCCATTCCAAGTTTTCTGAGGAATCTCCATACTGTTTTCTATAATGGTTGCACCAATTTGCAGTCCCACCAGTAATGCATGAGGGTACCCTCTTCCCCACATCCTCACCAACATTTATTGTTGCTTGTATTCTTGATAATTGCCATTCTGAGTGGATTGAGATGAAATCTTAGTTTTAATTTGCATTTCTCTAATTGCTGGAGATGTTGAACTTATTTTTTATATATTTATTGACCATTCGTATTTCTTCTTCTGTGAAGTACCTGTTCAGTTCCTTAGCCCATTTATGGATTTGGCTATTTGATTTTTTGGTGTTACATTTTTTGAGTTCTTTATATATCCTGGAGATCAGTGCTCTATCTGAGGTGCATGTGGTAAAGATTTTCTCCCATTCTGTAGGCTCTCTCTTCATGTTCTTGACTGTTTCCTTTGCTGTGAGGAAGCTTTTTAGTTCGACACCATCCCATTTATTTATGTGCATTTTTTATTACATGACTGGTGTGATTCTACATCATGTACAACCAGAAGAATGAGTAGTTATACTCCATTTATGTATGATGTGTCAAAGTGAATTCTGCTGTCATGCATAATTAATAAGAAATAAAAAATATAATAAGAAAGAAAATGGACAGAGTAAAGATCATGATGTTAAATGAAGCAAACCAAACTTAGACAATTATCACATTTTCTTGTAAATATGAAACATAGTGGGAACAAGACAACATGAAAGTGGAAAAGAGACTATTAGATAAGAAGGAGGGTGAGAGGAAAGTAAGGAAGAGTAGGCATGTATATGACCAAAATCTGCTATGCGTGTATGGATATGCTACAATGAAACCCATAATTCTGTAAAATTAATATGCACTAACAATAAACAGAAGGGAAAGGAAAACAATATGGAAAGGGCAGAGTTTATTTATTTTTTACCTATCTTGAGTTAATAACTATTTCCTGGCACAAGAGCACATGCCTGTACTCTCAGCAGCTTGGGAGGCTGAGGCAGGAGGATCATGGGTTCAATGCCAGCCTCAGCCATTTAGTGGGGCCCTAAGCAATTTAGAAGACTCTGTCTCAGTAAAAATCAAAAGGGCTGAGGATGTGACTCAGTGGTTAAGTGCTCTGGGTTTCATCCTTGGTACCAAAAAAAAAACAAAAACAAAAACCCACAAGCAAAACCAACAAAAATCTATTTATTAAGAATTTATTACATGCTATTCATTGAGTCTGGCACACAATAAGCCCTGATTGCTTATTGTAACTTAACTATCCTTGTCTTGGTTTTACCATGTGGATTTATGGGAAAAAAAATCAAACAAAATGAGATCTTGAAATTAAAATGAGAAAATCACAGAGTTCTATGAATAATATATTTGATCAAAGTGAAGAAGGAGATCACCTGTAAATGTTTATGCCAAATAATTGATGGCCACCAAATATAATCTCAAAGGCTTTGTTTCATTAATCAGAGCACATAAATTCATTTGAAGCCTAGAAAAAAATTCTATTTTAATTTTATTATTTTTCTCACAGCTTTTATATTCTAAATTAAATCTGCACCCAAAGTTTGTTTCAAAACCAAAACCAAAAGATCCCCCCTAAATATAGTACAGAACATCCTCTCATCCTTCCTCCCCCTTTCTCTCTGATGCTTATAAGGTGAGGATGAATTAAATGGATGCCAGAAAGGTTTTAGATAGGAAAAAAAACCTCACCTATACCTCCAAATAATGTTCCAGATGGTATAGGGAAGACATTCTCTTTTCATAAACTATTTTTCAAAGCTTTTAGTAGTTAGAAGTGGAGAAGAATTTCTTGAATAACTACTAGATACCAGATATTAATGTAAGTTCTAGGAATCTTATCATCCAGTAAAATACCTTCATTTTTATTTCAGGACATCATAGAAGATATTTAGAATGTCCCTGGTTACACAGCTAGTAGTGGCCTTTCATTTTTTTTTTTTATGGTGCCTTTGGACTGAACCCAGGGCTTTGTCATTCTAGGCAAGCACTGTACCACTGAGCCACACCCCCAGCCCACAGCATTGTCCTTTGGAGATGTACAATCAAGGTTCTCCTAATCTAACAAATGGAGTGCTTTGGTTTACGTGTGTCCCCAAAAGCTCATATGTTGAACCCTTAATTCCTCAGTGCACCAGTGTGGGGAGGTAGGGCCTAATTGGAGGGGTTTTGGTCATGGGAACTGTGTCCTCATCAATAGATTGATGTCTTTCTTACACAAGTGTGTTTTTGCTTCCAGAAGATTTGAACAAGAGAGTTAATTTCACAGTTGCAAGAGAGTTTTTATGAAGACTAGTTTGCCTTCCTCAGCTTTCTCTCCTGCCATGTGATCCCTTGTTTCCTGCCATGAATTAAAGCAGCATAAGCATGCTTCCCAGCCTTCAGAGCTATAAGCCCTTTCTTTTTCATAAATGATCCAGTCTCAGGTATTCTGTTACAGCAACAGAAAATGAACTAAGACATTGGGCAATTTGTTATGCTAGAGCCAGACCAGAACCAGGGAACTGATAACGGTTGCTGTGGGCCTGGAGTCACAAACACCCATAATGACCACTCAGGTGAAGTGAATAAGTGAAAATGGCTGGGATAGGGCCACAGGAAGTGAGGGGGAACTGTGGGGAAACGGAGAGCACAAACACATGACGGAGACTCTGGATTACCACCTTCATGTCAATTCTGACTTGCTAATTGAACCCTGATTTGGAAGGGTAGTTGGTAATGTTCCCGGTCCCAGGTAATAAATTAGGACTGGTGTAATCCAACCATGATAATCCCATTATCCTTTGCAAGCAGCCAGAGGTGGTCATGTGACCCAACTCTAGCCAATGGGAAACAGGGAAAGACTCCAGGTGCCTTCTGGGAAAGACAGGCAAGGAGCACCACTTTGAGGGAATGTTTTCACATCTTACATAATGGAGGTGGGGGAGCCAACACACTTAGGATGTCAGCATAAAAATAAAAATATCCCTGTCAAGCTCCTGAGTGAAGACTGGACACACCCACCTCCAAACTCAGACTCCTTCTTTCTTTTATTTTTATTTTTTTGGGTACTGAGGATTTATTCCAGGGGGTGCTTAACCACTGAGCCATATCCCCAGCCCTTTTTTATATGTTACTTACAGACAGGACCTCAGTGA
Organism: Geosciurus inauris; assembly: GCA_004024805.1. Classification (NCBI taxonomy): domain Eukaryota; kingdom Metazoa; phylum Chordata; class Mammalia; order Rodentia; family Sciuridae; genus Geosciurus; species Geosciurus inauris. The sequence goes on along the minus strand of PVHX01000840.1, from coordinate 91,784 downwards.
GTTGCTTAGGGCCTCACCAAGGTGCTGAGGCTGGCTTTGAACTTGCGATCCTCCTGCCTCAGCCTCCAGAGTCATTGGGATTACGGGCATGCACCACCCTACCTGGCTCCAAACTCCTTCTTAAGGAAGTAGTAAATGTCCCTGTGATTTTAACATGTATTATTTATAGCACAAAATGTTCTGAACTGCTCTGTGTCCCAACTAAGGAGGCAGCTGCCATTCAGCTCCCAGTGATATAAAGGTGGGAATGGAAGCCCAGCGTTGCCACGGCTCCCAAAGCTAGAAATCTCGATTTGAAAAAAACTGGGAAATCACCTGTTTTTAAAATACTGCTCACTAAATCCAATTATTAAAACATTGTAGATACCCAACAAAGCATACCCTCAGGCCAATTCTGAGAGCTACGAATCTCAAGCACTGTTTTTGTAAACTGTGCCCTAAATTAACTACCCCTTCTGCTGCCTGGTCTTATAGAAAACCCACAAAAAGCCAATCAAAAGGCAATTATTATGTGAGCACTGAAGCCTGCTGGCATAAAAAGCCAGATTTACCTTCCTAGCCTCAAGAAGAAAAGCCGTGGCTTAGATTGAAAAACAAAGTTGAATCATTTGGTCATAGAGAGGATTGGATCTGTGCAGGCATTTCAATAGGTCTGTTTTCTAAATTGATTTGTCATTCTTTGGATAAGATCTCAAAAACTGATTGCAGAGCTACTGTCAGCTCAGGATCCATGCGACTCTCTGCAAAAGAGGAAGAAAATAAGACCCTTTATATGTCAATAGTCAAACCAGAGGCCTGCTGCTCATCTTGGGTTCATTATGGGGCTTCAGATACCGTCCTAGAGAGGAGTACAAGTAGCAGCAGTAACAGCAATGGCCTCCATCCAGTCTAGGCTTTGAAATACATCTTGGCTGTTTTTATGTTGCTGTTAGGACATTGCTGTGCTCTATTCTTATGGTGTCAATGGAACCATAAATCCCAGGGGCTTGCCTACTTTATCCATGCCCATGACCCAGGCCTGGCACTTTATCTTCCCATGTGATTGACTGAAGAGATGAGCATGTGGTAGAAGCAGGGAACATCAGAGATCCTTGATAAAAGCTGATATGTGGACAGAAAGACATAGCCTCTGGCTACCTCTATCACCCTAAACTATAAAGAAGAGGTCTATGGCATACCAGGCCCATCTCCCATTGATGCTAAAACCTGTCTGTAGAAGTAGCCAAGTGGGTAGCCAAGAGCTGAGGACAGAGTCAAAGCATAGACAATAGTCTTTAAATTCCTGGATCCAGCTGTACCTGAAAGAAGTCCATTCTCTGGATGTTCCAATTAAGAAAACCATTACCTTTCCATAGAAATAATGCTAAAGAGTCTGAACAAAAGGTGCTGGTATGCTGAGGATATAGCACAACTACAGATAAACTATAACTGAAGGACAGTTATAATCCATATGCTTATTAGAAAATCCTCAAGGGGAGGAAAAGAGTGTTTTAGGAACCCAAACAAACAAAGGTAACCCAGCATGTAGAGATAACATGGTAATTCTTAAACATCTTCGCTCTTTACTCTTATGAATAAATTTTTGTTAAAGTTGTTGCTACCAGGAATTGAGCCCAAGGGGTGTTTAACCACTGAGCCACTTTTAAAAAAAGTTTTATTTAGGCTCTGTAGGACCCCAGCTCTTTTTTTAAAAGTTTTATTTAGAGACAGGGTCTCTCTGAGTTTTGTAGGGCCTTGCTAAATTGCTGAGGCTCCTTTTTAAAAAAATTGTTCTCATTAGTTACACATGATAGTTGAATGTATTTTGACATGGTACATATACATGGAATATCACTTCTCATTCTTCTGGTTGTACGTGATGTAGAATTACATTGGCCGTGTTATCATACATGCACATGAGGCTGGCTTTGAACTTTCAGTCCTCCTGCCTCAGCCTCCCAAGCCACTGGGATTATGAGCATGCACCAAGTAACCCTACCTTGAATAATGTGCCTTCTTTTTACTCTCTTTTCTTTCTCTTCCTCTTCCAAATAAGGTGTGTGTTCTCTGCAGAAACAAAAGCCATGACCTTCAGGGATAATGCTCCTAACAGGTGCTTTACAGGCCAGGAAATACCTGTCTCTTTCTTGAGTCCTTTTCCTTTCTTATTATTAACAAATTATGTTATTTCACAAACAAGGAAGAATAGACATTCATTCTGAACACAGGCTTGCCGAGGCTAGCTTTTTTAAAAATTTGGGTTGATTATGCTGACTCAAGCTGTGGTCGATCAGTTACTTGAGCCTCTGTTTTCTCGGGGTGCACTGTGGCTTTTGGGGGCGATACCTGGGATTGAACTCAGGGGCACTCGACCACTGAGCCATATCCCAGCCCTATTTTGTATTTTATTTAGAGACAGGGTCTCACTGAGTTGCTTAGCACCTCGCTTTTGCTGAGGTTGGCTTTGAACTTGCAAGCCTCTTACCTCAGCCTCCCAAGCCACTGGGATTACAGGTGTGTACCACCGCACCCTGTTGCACTGTGGCTTTTGGTAAGCATTACACCAGATGTGTGGACAGGTTCACAGCACAGTACCATGCACCTTGCATAAGCTGAATCAAGGAGCGTTCAAGACCCTTAGACCTTTGTTCCTCCAATATCTCTTCCTTGCTCTTAATCTCTTGTTTTTCTTTTCCTTTGGTTCTCAAAGTTTCCTTTGATCATATCCTATTTGTTTCCCTTCCAGGATGGAGCAAGATGAAGAATACCCCTCCCCAAGGCTTATGCCTTAGGCTGCCATATTGCCTCTCCAATGCTTCCTTGATATTTCTACATAGCAGATTTAACACACTAGAGAACTCTTGATTTCCTCCATCTAGTCAAGCCTATTCTTTCCTCCATCTTCCTCATCTGAATAAATGGCACCGCTGCGCACCCTGTGCCCAAGCTATTGTATTGCTTTATTCATTTCCTGTATCCAAGACCTCAGCCAAGTCCTACCGGGTCTGTCTCTTATTTATCATGTGCCCCATATCTTTTGCGTACTACCAATGCCATCATGCCAGTTCAAGACCCCATCATCCCCTCCCTGGCTTCTAGATCCCAAATTGCCTATTGCTGAGTTTGGAACAGCTGGTCTGAACTGTTTCTGATAAAGACCATGCTGAGCTCTAGCATCATGACGACAGTTTTCTCCTTGGACTCCTTCAAGATCATACTCAGCCAAGAAGGATTTGCTGCAAGCTTGAAAACTCAATGCACAGTGTCATGAATTCTGTCAATGCAGGACAAAGCCCAAGAATTCTTGAGAATGAGGACTCTGATTGTCATGCTGGCAGAGTGAGCTGGCACCACCTGGCAACAGTCACATTTTCTTTCAAGCATGACCAGTTTTTCTAGAGTTATTTGCCCACCCCTGTAACACTGAAAGCAGGCTTCTTAAGCTCATGAGAAGTTTAAGGTGAATTAATTGGAGGCTTGTGAAATTCAATCAATCAATGCCTGAAGCCCTGAGAGAGAAGGTAGCAATTTGTTTCAGGTTTCTGCTGCTCAAACAAAACAAAAGCATCTAGGCTACTGGGTTACTACACACAGAATTTCAGTGCAATTATAGTTACCCTTGAGGAACTACAGTATTCAGTTGAGCCATATGAAATTGCTATTTTTCCAGGTCAAAGGGGTAGAATAATAGCAACTTCTATTATTAAACTTACTAATAACACCTGACATTTACTCATTACCTAGTATGTGTTAGAAACTATACTAAATGCTTTATATGAAAGCACTATCTATATGAAAGTGCTTAGCCATTTTAAAAACATTAGTGGCTGGGCACAGTGGTGCACGCCTGTAATCCCAGCTGTGCAGTACACTGAGGCAAGACAATCACAAGTTCAAAGCCAGCCTCAGCAACTTAGCAAGGCCCGTGTAACTTAGCGAGAGCCTGTCTCAAAATGAAAAATTGAAAGGGTTGGGAATGCAGCTCAATCATTAAATGCCCCTGGGTTCAATTTCCAGTACCAAATAAAACAAAACAAAAAACATTAGTAATTACTGGCTGCAATTAGAGTAGCCAATAATGCATCACTCATGTAAACCCACAATCATCCCAGAATATTACTATCCCATTTTATAGATTAGGAAACTGAAAGTGAAATTGGCTCAGTTACTTGGCTAAATCCAATCTACTAGTAAATGTCAGTGTCACGTAACAATAAGTCTCTCACATTCCACGTGCCACTGGTCTTTGCTTTATGAGTGTCTACTATGTATAGGGCGTTGAAAGAATATTATTTCCAACTTTCACAAAAGGATATGAAAGTTAAGGATTATCCTTATTTATTTATTTACTGGCACCAGTGATTGAACCCAGGGGTGCTTCATCACTGAGCCACATCCCCAGCCCTTTTTATATTTTATTTAGAGACAGAATCTTGCTAAGTTGCTTAAGACCTTGCTAAATTGCTGAGGCTGGCTTTGAACTTGGGATCCTCTTGCCTCAGCCTCCTGAGCAGCTGGGATTACAGGCATATGCCACTATGCCCAGCGAGATTATCCATATTTTATAGAAAAGGAAACAGCCTATAAGAGGTTACGTGACCTAAAGCCACACAACATATGGCACAGCTGTAGCTCCAACCTAGAGTTGATGCCGTAGCACTGTGTGTGTGTGGAGGGGGGCGGTGTTCTAGGTTGCTCAGATGGATTTTTAAGAGAACACTATTTTCTTTGACTCCTGAGGATCCTGTGATGTGTATCATTCTCCCAAGTGTACAGGGTCCACGCATATCAACATGAAGCTCAGGAATGAAATTTGGACCGTGAGCTCCAAATTTATTCTGGATAAAAATGCTACTAATAGTTCCCTGTTACCCAGTGAATTTCCAAGCCCTTCATGTGCCCAGCAAAACCTTCCTCCTGCTTGCAATTCCCCTCAGGGAACCAGTGCCCGGAGTGTGTGTGGAATGACTCACGGAAACATTGTACAAATGAACAGATCTTTTTGAAGCTGTCAGCCAACACTGAGAAATTTGGTACAGACTGTCAACCAAATGGAACCCATTCCATCTATATCAGGACAGGGCAGTGAGTCAATCTCTGGAGCCCTGAACCTTTCATTTCAATTAGTCCAAATAATGTAAAGCAAATGCTTTTAAACCACTAAAATTCAACAAGCTGCCCACATCTTCCCATAAATATTCTGCCTCCGTCCTCCCATCCCTTTTTTTTTTTTTTTTTAACCTTTTCACAGACAGAAGAAATAGCTGAAGTCCAAGGAGAGCATTTGGGATCATTTTCTCTCTACTCCTCCATAAACGGAAGCCTATAGCTGCCAACCTTCTAAATCTGGCAGCTACAGTCTACTCCAATAAGGGTACTCTAGATGAAGAATTCAGAAGATTAGAATTCAGAATCACACCTAGACTGGAAAAGGATGTGGTTTGGAGTAATTCTTAACAATTTGGAGAAGCACAAGGAATTCTAATTATCTATTACCCATTATGTGAAGGTGTTTGGTTCTAGTTGGTGATCCCAACATGGAGCTAAACAACACAAACTCTGAAATCAGACAGACTTGGGTTTAAATCCTGCCTCTACCACTTAGTGGTAGCAGAGACCCTGCCAGTTGTCTTAAAATCATTTGGCCTCATTTATCTTACCTACAAAGTGGGACAAATATTAGTTTCTAGCTTGTAGGATGTTTTAAAGATTAAGTGAGATGGGAAGCTTGTTAAGTGTTTAGAACGATATATAGCACATCATAAGCCCTCAACAAAGAGGGCAAGAGTATCTATTACCATCCAAATATCGGACACGAGTCTTTTGGTTGTAAGCAAGAGAAACCTAACTTAACCTAACAGGTTTCAGGGAAAAAGAAAATAATACAAAAATAAAAATAATAAAATAGAAATTTGGTGACTCACATAAACAAATAGGGAATTATCAGGCTCAGATATAGCTGGGCCCATAGCTCTACCTAGATCATTAAGAATCTGAGTATTCAGACCAGGCACGGTAGTGCATGCCTATAATCCCAGCGGCTCTGGAGGCTGAGGCAGGAGGATTGCGAGTTCAAAGCCAGCCTCAGCGACTTAGCAAGGCCTATCTTGAAATAAAAAATAAAAACCACTGGGGATGTGGCTCAGTGGTTCAGTGCCCCTGGGTTCAAAAAGAAAGGAAAAAGAGAAAGAGAGAGAGAGAGAGAGAGAATGGAAGGAAGAAAAGGAAGAAAGAAAGATTGATTCTGAGTATTAATTATCAGCTGACATTTAACCCTTGGAAAGAGAATTTTCCTTTCCCAGTAGATCCAAAATATCCACAGGCATGTTACATACTGGGCTAAGAATCATTTTTTTTGCGGGGCGGGGGGGTGGGGGTGCAAGTACTGGGAATTGAACTCAGAGGCACCTAACCACTGAGCAACATCCCCAGCTCTATGTTTTATATTTTCTTTAGAGACAGGATCTCACTGAGTTGCTTAAGGCCTCGCCAAGTTGCTGAGGCTGCCTTTGAACTCATGATCCTCCTGTCTCAGCCTCCGGAGCTGCTGGGATTGTGGGTGTGCGCCACCATGCCCAGCTGCGCTAAAAATCTTATCTCCCTATGTCTCTAATAATTGCTGTGGGTCTTCCTGACCAATCCTGGGTCCTCTCGCAGCCCAGAGGATATAGAATAGAGGAAAGCCTGCATGAATCCATGGTCCAAGAGCAGGGGAGAAATGAGCTCCCAAAATAAAACTAAATTCCATTATTAGAACAAGGAGGAATGGAGGTCAGATAAACAAAGGTAGCCCTCCTGGTCCCCAGAGTCTTGAGATATATAATGCAAGACAGACATGTTTTCTTGGGATTCGTCATGTAGAAATCAGAAACTTCTGAAGACGACAGAAGAGTCCCTTTCTTCTAAAAGACATTCTCAGACATTTTAACATTTTTGTTTGAAGCGTAAGAAAATTAAACAAGCACAAATCTGGTTGTATAGACAGCCACCACATAACGAGTATTAATTCTGAATTTTCTATTGTTGGTCTTCCTATTGAATATTTAGTGCTTTATGATGTACAGAACATTATGTACTCTCATGTAATAGCACTGCTCTGAGAGATAGATATTATAATACTTATTGTACTGACAGGGAAATTGGGCTCAGGAAATTTTAAAGAGATTTCTTTTAAAAAAAAGTAACATGGTAAGAGCTTGAACTTGGGACACCGAATTCTGATACCTCCTCCATATACTACCTCACATATTTTACCTGCCAAGTGACCTGGGCATACCTGATCAACCTTTGGTGCCTGTTTCCCAGCCTGTGAGATCAGAATGATACTTCTTTGGCTTCCTTTCAGTATTTATTTGTTAGTAAATAAATTTTCCAGGGCCAAGTCTCATGTGAAAAAATGAATAATAAATAAAACACATTCTTCATTCTGAATTCATTCTTCATACAGTGAGTCAAATAAATCGTCTCTAGACGTCTAGAGACGATTTACTTCCAAGATGGCTCCAATATGACTAGCCAGAAACATGGTGGCATTTCACAGTTCAGTTAACATCGTTTCTAAATGTCTAAAACTCTGAAGGGACAGCTGCCCCTTGTGGAAAGAAAGGTTCTTGTCTGCTTCTCTAGGTACCTTCTTTCTTTCATTCTCAGCCCTGAGAAGTAGGCGTCCCCATTTTACAGATGAGGAAAGTGAGGCTCAGCAAATGTAGGTGACTTTGTAAAGCCATGCAGATGTGAGTGTGTCCCAGTTGTGTTTCTAACCCAAATCTGTCCAACTTCAAACATCCTACTCTTCCTATATGGGGCTTTTTTTCTTAGCAAGGAACCATGAATAGCTTCCTCTCCTTGTTTTGCTAACTTTTCCCTGTTTGAAATGCTTTGTGATGGAGAGAGAGCGGTCCTGGAGGACGCCGAGTCTCCACAGAGGTGCCTGTGGTCCTTTGTCACGGCACTGAGTACAGACGAAGAAGCACCTTGAAAAGTAGAGGAGATGCCACTTCTAAGAAGCCACCCTCTCCAAACTGGAATGTCTCATCATCCTCTCTCTGCTGAAGTGACCGCTTTCAAAACATCCAAGGAAAACCCTTTCAGCCATTTGTGTTGTATGACAGAGCAGACACAAAGAGCCTGCCAGATGTTATTAACACTTGGGTCACTATGGAAATTCCCACTAGAGAGAGCATGCAGGAGGTGAGCAGAGACGTTGAAGAAAGGACCCGTGTCAGGATGCTGGAATCTTTTGGTGGTTGCTGTGCAGGGTTTTTATAGTTATGTATTTTGGTTTTAGTCTATAAAAATGATGGTCACGGGACTTTTTTTTTTCTTTCTTTTTTTGGTACTGAGGATTGAACCCAGAGGCACTTACCACTGAGCCACATCTACAGCCCTTTTTATAAATTTTATTTAGAGACAGCATCTCACTGAGTTGCTTAGGGCCTCACTGAGTTGCTGAGGCTGGCTTTGAACTCATGATCCTCCTGCCTCAGCCTCCACGGCCGCTGGGATTATAGGCATGCACCACCACATCCTGAACACGGGCACTTCTTAACAGATTATCCTGAGTGGGATATTTCTGAGAAATTTAACAGATTACAGAAATGGCCTGTTTTAGAGGTTGTCTGTCATAAATGAAAATTTATGTGAAACAACTACTTTCCCTGAAATGTAGTTCAGTTATGCTCGTAAGAAGATTTTCACCATGTAATCATTCACAAACATCCTCAGCTGCAATGTAGAAGAATTTAACTTGGGGTTTCTTCCTTCCAGAAGAACTCAGGAATGTTCCAGTTGCCATTATGGTACCACACTGGGCAGAAAGACTGGGTATGGTGACCTCAGTGTTTACCTCAATGGCCTTTTCCTAGTGTCATTCCAGAGGCAGGAGACAGTATATACATAGAAGCTAAGATTATCAAATTAATTCTAAAAACTAGTTCTTGATCTTTTTTTTTTTTTTTTTTTTGGTACTGGAGATTGAACTCAGGGGCACTCAACCACTGAGCCACATCCCCAGCCCTATTTTGTGTTTTATGTAGAGACAGGGTCTCACTGAGTTGTTTAGCGCCCCACCATTGCTGAGGCTGGCTTTGAACTCGCGATTCTCCTGCCTCAGCTTCCCTAAGTGCTGGGATTACAAGTATGTGCCACTGTGCCGGGCTTAGTTCTTGATCTTTTTTATGTAGTTAATTCACTTTTTCTCTGGCTTTTTAAAAATGTATTTGACACTGGCTATTTGTGTGTCCTTCAAAATGTGTGCTGGGAGGCACAAAGATACACACGTACACAGACACAAACGTACATCTCTGATCACTAGGTACATCCATCCCCAGCTAACTCGTCTACAAAGTTAGAACTAATAATCCTATAAAAATATGATTGCCCTACCGATATTTTCCACAGAGACTACAACCAACATGAGGTATAAGAAAAAAATGAAGCTTTTCTTTCTTTCCTCGACACAGTCCAGAAAATACAGAAATTGCCTTTTGAAAATGTTGGATAGGTGGTGCATAAGGATATGTATGTACATTGTAGTTGCTTGGTAAGTAATTGTTGTAATGGTTTGGATGTGAGGTGTGCCCCAGAAGCTCATGTGGGCGACAATACAGAAATTTGCAGAGGTGAAATGATTAGATTATATGAGAGCCGTGCCTCATCAGGGGACTAGTTCATTTGATGGGTTAATCATTTAAACGTATTCATAGGTGGTAACATAGGTGGTAGGCAGGTAGGGCCTGGCTGGAGGAGGGAGCTCACTGGGAGTATTGTCCTGCCTTCTGGCACTCGGTTCTGTCTGCTTCCTGGGCTGCTATGGGCTGAGATGCTTTCCTCCACCATGTACCTCCACCATGATGTTCTGCTTCATCCCTGACCCAGAGCAATGGATCCAGCCAAACATGGACTCAACCTCTGAAACCATGAGCCAGAATAAAGTGTTCCTCTTCTAAGTTGTTCTTGTCAGGTCTTTTGGTTAGGGCAATGAAACGCTGGCTAACATAATTGTCCACAAAGTACAGAACAGCTTACACCACTGTGTAATTCCTTGGAGTCTACAATGTGCAAGAGATGTTCAGCATTTAATTTTTTTAGTTTCCTCATAAGTAGTTCTGAGATAAGGATTAGAGTTAAATAGTCAGAGAGACAATTTCAGGAAGCACCAGTAGAGAGAGAAAATAAAATGTAGACGAACAGAAAGCTCATAAAGGGAGCTTTCACAAAGCCATTCCCACTGTGGGCACCAGGAGCTCAGCATCTCCAGGGCCACTGGGAGGCTGTGTAGAACACACCTCAGAACTCTGGGGCTTGAATCACCTTTCCCCTTCCTGTACTGATGAACAACTGATCCTAAATTTGCTAACTCCCCATCATTTCTAGCCTGTGTTATCTGTGAGCCAGGCATAGTCTTGTGGTCAGAGAAAGCCCTCCGAGTTATAAGTTCTTCTTGTTGTTGTAATTAGTTACACGTGACAATAGAACGCACTTTGACACATTACACATAAATGGAGTATAACCTCTCATTCTTCTGGTTGTACGTGATATAGAATTACACCAGTCTTGTAATCAAACATACACATAGGGTAATAATGTCCAATTCATTCTACCAGCCTTATCCCCACACCCCTGCTCTCCCTTTACTCCCCTCTGTCTAATCCAAAGTACCTCTGTGCTTCCCTAGCCACCCCTCTTATTGTGAATTATCATCCATCTATCAGAGAAAACATTCAGCCTTTGTTTTGGGGGGACTGGCTTATTTCACTTAGCATAATATGCTCCAGCTCCATCCATTTACGGGCAAGTGCCATCATTTTATTCTTCTTTATGGCTGAGTAATATTTCATTGTGTGTATATACCACATTTTCTTTATCCATTCATCTGTTGAAGGGCATCTAGGTTGGCTCCACAGTTTAGCTATTGTGAATTGAGCTGCTATAAACATTGATGTGGCTGCGTCACTGTAGTATGCTGATTTTAAGTCGAGTTATAGGTTCTTGATGTAAGATAGAATCACATGCACTAAAATGGTACGTTCAAGATATACCTGCAAGCATGTTGTAGAAGACAGCTCTCAAATGTCCCCAGTGGTTCCCACATCCAGGTATTCATACTCATGATCTTTGCCCTTTGAGTGTAGGCTGGAACCTAGTGACTTACTTCTAAGGACCAGAATATGATGGATAGATGGGATATCACTTCTGCAATTAGGTTACAAAAAGATGGCTTGTCTCTCACGCTGGAAAGCTAGCTGCCTTATGAGGTACACTGTGAAGAAGCCCCCAGAACATGGTGAGGAACTCAGACCAACAGCAGCTGGGAACAATGCCTGCCAAACAATCATGTGTGTGGGCCTGAATGTGGACCCATCAGCCCCAGTCTGGTCCCTAGATGACTGCAGCCCAGGTACACCATGTGATTGCAGCTTATGGGGGAGCCAGTAGAGCCACACCTAGATTCCTGACCTGCAAAAATGGTGAAATAATGGTTAGTTTCTGGCTTAAGGTGCAAGTTTGGGGATAATCTGTTACACAGATTATTATATTACTAACTTAACTTCATCATAAAAACGAAAAGTTTCTATCATTTTCTCATGACAAAGTAAGAGCTTCAGAAGAGATATTACCCTCTCTGTGCCATCAAGGGGCACTACCTAAAGTTTCAAACAACTTTCAGAGAAGCAATTTAAATAGGTCACTGGAGAACTTGCCCAGTTCTTAACTTTTTTTTTTTTTTTTGTAGAATGAATAAGGCCAAATTTACCATCTAGAACAATAACTCACTTATTGGACATAATAGCAGAAGTTAGAATCTGAGCAAATATATTTGAACTAAAATGAGTTACAGCCAGATGAGAACCATTAACTTTCTACAATTGATTTCTGACTCTGGGTTTGTTGAAGCTATTCACTGAAACACTGAGCCTTGATACTTTTTTCTTTCTTCTTCCTTTTTTTTTTTGGTACTGGGGATTAGACTCAGAGATACTTAACCACTGAGCCACAACCTCAGCCCTTTTTAAAATATTTTATTTAGAAACAGGGTCTTGCTGAGTTGCTGAGGGCCCCTCTAAGTTGCTGAGGCTAGCCTCAAACTCACCATCCTCCTGTCTCAGCCTCCCAAGCTGCTGGGATTACAGGCGTGTGCCACTACACCCAGCAGCCTTGCTCCTTTTCTTCCTGAAAAGGAATATAGTGATTGAGTGGCATGTCATCTAAATGTGTACAATATCGAGATACAGTTTGAAGAGCCATCAATTTGAGACCATAGAGATTAACTCGGGACAGAGCCATCATATAGTAATATCTCAGCGTCATTTCCAAATTGAACATTTTATCCTAAAAGGCTCTATAAACTAAGATATTTGATGATGGGGGCACCTGTTTTGAGTGCCTCCTGTTTACTCTCTTAGGGAAGGAAATCCATCTTAGGGTTATGAGATACTTGACAGGTAAGATTGACAGCTGTGCCACACAAGGACACATGTGGGTTTCACTCCAGAACAGCATGAACAGTCCGAGGCCTCGGGAAGTAGGCTTTGTAGCTTCAGGATGAGTGACCCCTGGTTCCTGTGGGACGGTGAAGCTGGCTTGTCTGATAATCCCATGATCTGGTAGAGAACTGAAACCCTTTATCAGGAACTGCACTTAGTCCATTTAGAGAGAAGGGCTGTTTGTCTCAGGGATGTTTAACAGGGAGGAGAAGTTACGCTAAGATCATTTGAGACCCTCCTGATTTTACCAGAGGTCAGGTAGTACTTCACGTTAGTTTTATAGCTCATGTTACCATATTCTTGGAAATTTTCCATGCAAGGGGCTCCAGAGTCTCTGTTCACAGTTCTCCAGATGTTAATCTGATAAATAGACCATACAGGCTCTCATATTTAAGCAAGACATAATAAAATATGAATACCATTTAAGACAGACCTGAGACCTACAAAAGGATATACATATTTTGCTTTTGTAAATTCCTCAGTCTTTTGTGAATTTATGCTTGCTTGATTTTTATGATTTTACAAAAGAAGGTCTCCAGAAGCAGTGGTGCAAGCTGCTGGAATCCCAGCGGCTTGGGAGGCGGAGGCCAGAGGATTGCAAGTTTAAAGTCAGCCTCAGCAACCTAGTGAGGCCCTAAGCAACTTAGCAAGACCCTGTCTCTAAATAAAATATATTTTTTAAAAAGTGCTAGGGACATGACTCAATCATTAAGGGCCCCTGGGTTCAATCTCTGGACCAAAAATAAATAAATAAATAGATAAATAAATAATCAATCAACCAATCATAGTCACAAGACCATCCCTCGAGGTCATAAGTGACATTAAAGACTGTGGCTTGTTGGTGCCCAGGCTTATGATTTCTGCCCTGAAGGAGGAGTGCAGGCAGTCCCCTGCCCCATGCGTTGGACTATTTCCAGTCACTGCTGCAGGCTCCCGAGGACCCCTCTATCGCCAACCCCTAACAGTGAGGTGGCCCAGCCCATCCTGTATCCCAGATCAACGGGGAAAAGGAATCATTTAAAATGCAAGACCAGTTCTGGAAAATATTTGGATATTTCTGAGCATGGGATTTGATAGAAAATAAAGATATGGTAAAGTCCTTCTGGCAAATCTCTGTCTCTTCTTAGTGCTTTCTATGAAGAAAAGACAGCATCCGGTGCAATGCTACTCCAACAAAGGAGATACCCTTGATTGGGGTAAAACACACTTTGATTTACAGCCAAGGGAACAGAGACCCCATGGGGTAAAGTACTGCCAGAAGATTCCATAGCGCATTAGTGGCTTGAAAACTGTGTTCAGAACCTTGGGGTTGGGGTCGATTTAATCTGAGTTTGAATCCCAGAGTATCACAGTGAGCTAGCGATTTGAAATCCTGACTCCCAGTTTCCCTTTTGGCATGAAAGGTTTGACTAAATTTATTGTATGTATTCATAAAGATGCTTCTATTTTTACCATCATGGAGGAAAAATTAGAAATAGTAAAATGTCTATGATCAATGTAGTTGAGATGGAACTCAGTGCCTGGTGTATATGACTTTAAATTCACTATGCACTTAGGTTCTCATTTAGGATCATCTGTGCCACTAACAAAACCCTTTAGAATGGTCTAATAGCTACAATTCACAGATAAAGATACATCAATAGCAAAACATACCAGGAACGTATTAAGACTTGAAATTAGTACCAGATTCACCAATAACACTGACTCTCCATCTCTTGGGGGCATATTCCCAAGGAAATATAATGTCTGCTTCTTCAATTTGAATTCTTTTGATTCTAATTGTGCCTAGAGCTAGGAAGCAAAAATACATGATAGGTTGATGGATGAGCAGACAGATGGCAACATCTGGAATCATCAGAGTTCAGTTATCTCTTGCACCTGTATTGCACTTTACAGTTTGCAATGTCTCTTCATAGAATTTTTAAAAATTCAGCCAATGAATAATTAGTGCATATCCACCAAGCCTATGATGTTCCAGGCACTGTTCCAGATATTGAGACTGTAGAATAAACAAAAGAAATACATTCAGATGCCCTCGTTTAGGTTAAATCTCAGTGCATAGGTAGAAAGGCCTCAAAAATGAGAAAACAATTCTCTATAAAACAGATGGTGGATAATAATTGCTGTGGAGAAAAAGCAGAGAAAGAGGATAATAGTTGCTGCTGGGAAGTGTATTGCAATTCAAAATATGGTAGTCTGGGGAGGCTGCTCTGAGAAGGGGACATTTAAGCAAAGCCCTGAAAAAGGAAAGAAATCAGGAGTGCTCTAGTCATAGGCAACAGTAAGTGCAAAAGTCCTGGGGCAGAAACCCAGCTGTGGTGTTTTGTTCCATAAAGAGCAAGGAGGTCAATGTGGTTGAGGGAAGGGAGCAGAGGAGAGTGACAAAAGAGGTGAGAGATGTATGGCAGGGGCAGATTGTGAAGGATTGGCAGGCCATGGCAAAGACCTCAACTCCTGCTCCAAAAGAGATGAGAGGGTTAGGACAGAGAAGTGGCAGAGCCTGGTGTATGTTTTAAAAGATCACTCTGGTTGCTGGGTTGAAAATAGATGGGGAATGTGGGATGGAAAGAGGGAGAATCAAATAGGAACTACGGCAGAATTCCTATTTAGGGAGAAGGTCATGTCAGCTTGTTCTGTGGTGTTAATAGTGGAGATAATGAGAAGTTACTGGAAATATCTGGAAGGCAGAACAGTAGAATATGCTTAAGAATGGGAAGACTTTAGAGATGGGAAGAGTTAGGGGGACTCTGAAGGTTTTTGGCTGAAGCCAATAGAAGAAGGGAGATCTGCATGAAGTTCCCAAGAGGCAGGTCTTAAGGATCCTGGATTTCAGGGCAGAGGGTCAGAACAGGGCCTGAGCTCTGAGATTGCCAGTGTTTAGGGTGAAGCGAGGCCAGATCAACACCGACACTCACCTCGGTGTGCTTTACGATCCACAGAGACCTTAGCGTCTGTATTCTCCCCAGAATGTGTTCTCTCCTGAGCTGCATTTCTCTGCAGGGGCAAGAAAGTCCCCTGTGGGGAAGCCTGGCTATTGAAAAATAAATAAGTCTGGGGCAAGATGAAGGCAAGCAAATGAGCAGGCACCTCTGTGAATTTTCTGCAGCCTGCACCCAAGTTACAAGAGACTTGGGTCCCCTTAACCTCAGACATAGCAGAGGGGAGAGAGAGTACCTGCTTCTTGGAGGCTTGGGGGACAAGACAGAAGCTGCACCAGTCACTGCAGCCCCCATTTCCCACCTCTGCACTCCGGACGGATGTGTGGAGCCCTGGGTATTTTTCCACTAGAGAGCTGCTTCTGTGGATGCGGTGGCAAGAGCTCCTCCTTCAAGATGACTCAGCTGCTCTGGTCTTCTGCCAGACTCCTCCTGTTCAAGAGGGAGTCGAAGGAGGCTCCAGGCAGTGGAGATGGCTGTATGGTCTGGACGCCACTTTTACCCACATAACAGTGGCTCATGCTTCTTCGGCACAAGGTGCTGTGCCAGATATGTAAAAATGCCGTCTGCCGGATGAGTATAGAAGGCATGGGAAAGTTATGCAAGTGACCCAAGGTCCTTCTGAGCCTGTGCTCTTTTTTTGGGGCAGGGGGTGTTACCAGGGATTGAACTCAGGGGCACTCGACCACTGAGCCACATCCCCAGCCCTATTTTGTGTTTTATTTAGAGACAGGGTCTCACTGAGTTGCTTAGGGCCTTGCTTTTGCCAAGGCTGGCTTTGAACTTGAGATCCTCTTGTCTCAGCCTCCCAAGCCACTGGGATTACAGGCATGTGCCAACTGCACTGGGCGTGAGCCTGTGCTCTTGATTGCTACAGATTGCCACACTTTTGTTCTTTCTGAGCAATTCCAGATTCTTCCAGGTGCTTCTGGGAAAGAGAGTTTTGACATCGGAAACTCAGAACATGCCCTCTTTTCACCACTTTCTCCTTAGACCCTGGCAGATAGAAGGAAGAGCTCAGAATAATAGCTATATAGCACTCTTATATAAGGACACACGTTCCAGGAGAAGAAAGCAAAGCTTATTTCTAGATAAGTCTTTTTCCTTTTACAAAGCTACCTTTTATGTATAATAGAGTTGGAGCCACAAACAAGCCACAAACAGCATCATGTTGTTTTTTTTCCTAGGAAAGAAAGACCTGGATAAGAAAATCCCTACGTTTAGTTTGATAAATATTTCACCATTGTATCTCAATTCTCCAATGTATATTCTTACGGTCAGAAGCAGAGATTTTCCTAGCAGAGATCCTCTGCTGTTGGAAACTGCAAGAAATGCCCGGGTCTTCTGGCTATGGACCAGGAGACCCACCATCTCTGTCATCACCAGGGCCCTAAACCTTATTCTTCCCACATCCACAGTAAAGAAATGAAATGATTTTTCACCCCAGACAGGAACAATGTTTCTGTATTTATAAATCCAAGAGATTCAGACACATCTGCTCATATTTACACCAATTCTGTCATGGCTGTAAAATTGCATATGCTCTTTTGATGAAACTTTATCTTAATTTCATTACCAGCATGAGTAATCATGTGATAATTTCCCAATTTCCAAGTAACCAGGCAAAAGTGATAGCAGGCTTTTCTTTTTTCTTTCTTTTTTTTTTTTTTTTGACTCATGACTTCAATAAAAATACTGTGCTATTTACCTTCCTAGATGGAAGCCAAAGGAATATATTTTCAAGCTACTTGGGTGTCTGTATTGGAAGGGAAAATGGTTGACTTTACCTTAAAATGGAGGTCGTTGAAGGTCATGGGCACTGATGGTCTAGCCCAGGCACATGAAAGTGCATTTGGGGTGAGAAAATACAGTGTAGAAGAAAGAGTTCAGTATTTGACATCAGACAGGCTTGAGTTAGCAACCAAGAGCCTTTACTGGCTAGTTAGCTGTGTGACTTTAAGCAAATCACATAACTTCTCTGAACCTCAGCCTTCTTGCCCATTTGCCAACTGTGTTCCAAATCAGTAATTCTCAACCCTGACCCATCATCAGAGTCACCCAGGACAGGTGTAGAGCTTTAAATGTGTGCTCCTACTTCACTGAAGAGTGCATTCAATAGCAAGCATTGAGGTCAGCCTGGGAATCTGCTGAGGGGAAAGAATCCAGAGGATTCTAATGTTGAGACAGGTTTGGGGACAGTAGACTGGGTGATTTCCAATGCTATCCTTTCGTTATTTGAGCTTTGTCCTTAATATAACTTTTGACTGGATGATGACAAGATCCTCTACCCTTGAAGAATCCCAGGCGAGGGTGCACATGAATTTGCAGATGAATCACCCACAACACTTTGAGTGATCTAGGATTCTCCTGTAATAGACCTTTTGGGTTATGCACTAAGCCAGAAAGAGAAGATCCCTTGAGGCATTCAGAGAAAGCAAAGGGGAGAGGGGTGATAGCTCCCAGTCTCAAGGAAAAGAAATTTAAGTAGTTTATTTTCTGAAGGCCTAAACCACAGATCCCTCTCTGAAAAATGTCAGGTATGGTTAAGATGAGACATTCACACGTGAGCTTCCTACCAGTGACCTAGCAGGTGAGATAAATATAGTTGCCTCCAAGTGAAGGCTTCCCAATTAGAATACTGAGACCTACCAGGAACTACAATAAAAATATTGAACAACTAACATTTATTAAGTGCCTGCTCTGTGCCAGAGCTTGGGCTAAGGCTCCCCTGCCTTATTTCGCTGGTACTTCTCAATAGCCCTATGAGGTCGGTGCTTGAGTTATCCCAATTTAATAGATGAAGACATTCCAGAGGCTGTCAGGGTTTGGATGTGAGGTGTCCCCCAAATGATCACGTGTGCAATAGTGCAAGAAAGTTCAGAGGGGAAATGATTGGATTGTGAGAGCCTTAACCCAATCAGTGATTATTCCCCTGATGGGATTAACTGGGTGGTGACTGGAGGCAGGTGGGTGTGGCTGGAGGAGGTGGGCGTGGCTGGAGGAGGTGGGCGTGGCTGGAGGAGGTGGGCATTGGGGGCGTGGCTTTGGGTATATATTTTGTATCCGGTGAGTAGAGTCTGTCTCTGCTTCTGATCATCATGTGAGCTGTTTTTTTCCACCACACTCTTCTGCCATGATGCTCAGCCTCACCTCGAGCCCTGAGGAATGGAACCTGCTGTCTATGGACTGAGACCTCTGAAACCGTGAGCCCCCAAATAAACCTTTGCTCCTCTACAGCTGTTCTGGTCAGGTCCTTTAGTCACAGCTGTGCAAAAGCTGACTAAAACAAGACTTGGTTAGACTTGGTGAGAGTCACATAACTAGCGAGTGGCAGAGCCAGCCAGGATACATATAGATGAGACTCCAAATCCTACACCCACTACCGTGCCATTTCACTTCTTGATGATGCTGTCATCGATGCAAAGGAAGGATGAGCTAGTTCCAGAAAGATATTCTTCTAAGACACATTAACTGTGATAGAATGTTAAATCAGATTCATAACCAGGCAAAGAGAATGAAGTGCTGGCCAGGCCGGTCGCGCATGCCTGTGATCCCAGCGACTCCGGAGGCTGAGGCAGGAGGATCGCGAGTTCAAAGCCAGCCTCAGCAATGGCAAGGTGCTAAGCAACTCAGTGAGACCCTGTCTCTACATAAAACACAAAATAGGCTGGGGATGTGGCTTAGTGCTCGAGTGCCCCTGGGTTCAATCCCTAGTACCAATAAATAAATAAATAAATAAATAAATAAATAAATAAATAAAGGCGGCTGGGAATTTGGCTCAGGGTGTAAGCACTCCTAGGTTCAATCCCCACAACTAAAAAAAAGAAGAAGAAGAAATTCTGGTTCATTCCCTTTACATTTTTTCATCCAAAGTCACAGTCCTGTTATATTTACTGCTCCCTTCATTCCAGTTCCTTCTTAAAAAGGAGTTTTGATTGGCAGCTTCTTGAAAGTCATCGTAATTTATCATGATCCTTACCTTCTCTTTCATCGTTTCTTTAAGTTCCCTCTCTTAACTATTCTTCTACAAAGGAAAAAAAATATCACTTTTCTTTCACTTTTATGGTGTATGTCTGTTTGGGAGAGCTTGGAAACCTTTGTATGTTTGTTTTTTCTCAGTTCCACCATTTTCAGAAAGAAATTCACATTCAGAAGAAAGAAAAGCAGGAGCACTTGGCTTCAGTAATTTGTTTTCAGAATGAGAAAGGGGAAAAGATCACTGAAGGTGGCTGTTAGGGTTTGGAGATAAGGTATTCCCGAAAAGCTCCAGTGTTAATGCAGGAATATTCAGAAGAGAAATGATCAGATTATGAGAGCTGTAACCTAATCAGTCTATCCCAGCTTTTTTTTTTAGTGTGGGAGGGGTGTAGGGGGTGGGTACTGGGGATTGAACTCAGGGGCACTTGCCACTGAACCACATCTCCAGCCATTTTTTTTTTGTATTTTATTTAGAGACAGGGTCTCACTGAGTTGCTTAGGGCCTCGCTAAATTGCTGAGACTGGCTTTCAACTGGTATCCTCCTGCCTCAGCCTCCCAAGCCTCTGGGATTACAGGCATGCGCCACCAATCCTGGCCCATCCCAGTTTGAACGGACTGACTAGGTGGAAACTGTAGGCAGAGAGGGCGTGGCTGGAGAAGGTGGGTCACTGGGGACCTGTCCTGGACGGGTTGCATCTTCCCTGTGGCCTCTCTCCCCTCCCTCCCCCTGCACTTCCTGGTTGCCAAGAGCAGAGCAGTTCTCCTCCAGCAGATTCTGCCTTCCAGCATATTCTGCCTCCCCTTTTGCCGGGAGCTATGAAGTCGGCAACCACACACTGAACCTCTGAAACCATGACCCCAAATAAACGTTTCCTCTCCTCAGTTGTTGGTCTTTTGATCATCGCGATGAGAAGCTGACTAACACAGTGATGGAATATTTCCATCTATCCGTGCATTTGACACATATTGATCGAGTACAACAGGCTTGACCCTTTGATAGGCAGATTAGAACATTCAGGTTACTGGAGGAGAGAAACATCAGTCGGATAATCACATCGCTCCATGTACACTTGCTTTGAGAGCCCTGGAGAGGACATCTACTGGGTCTAGTAAATACTTATAAATAGGAGTTCACCCAATCAAAAAGGGAAAGCTTTTGAGGAAGGAGCACTTGAGCTAAGTTAACTAGAAACGGGACAAAATAGGGTCAATGATCTGCAAGGCAAGATCTGCATGTGGAAGGTCCTGTGGGTAGGACTTCAAAGAAGAACAATGTGTTGCCTGGTGCATTGACACACATCTATGATCCAAGCGTTTTGGGAGGCTGAGGCAGGAGGATTGCAAGTTCAAAGCCAGCCTCAGCAACTTAGCGAGGAGCTAAGCAACTCAGTGAGGCCCTGTCTCTAGATAAAATTATAAAATAGGGCTGAGCATATGTCTGAGTGGTTGAGTGCCCCTGGGTTCAATCTCTGCACCCCCCAAAATAAATGAATGAATGAATGAATGAATGAATAAATAAATAAATCAATAAAGACCAATGTGGCTAGAGCCCATGAGGCAAAGGAACATGCTATGTCTGAAAGAGACCAGGATCAGGTTATGTGGGACCATGCAGACCATGATGTGGAGTTTTAATTTCATCTCCAGGTAATGAACATGTTGATATTAATCAAAGGATGGTCCATGCAGATTTAAGTTGGGGAAGGATCACTCCAGCTGTTGTAATCTATAAAACAGTTCCAGAGAAATACCATGTTCACCGTCTTAACTTTTTGGCAATACCAAATCAAGTCTCAAGACATTTTTGTTTTTTAGTAGGCACATTTTAGGTCTAGATTTAGGTCCCCACCATTGAGTTTAGCAAAAAGGAAATTTCCCTGTATACTCCCTAATTAACAAAGAAGACATAGTATCTTAAATTCCCAAGAGCTAAGATCACCTTCGCAGGGATTTGTGTCTCAATTTCTTGCAGTGACTGGGGTCCTTTGGGAAAGATCATCACTCGCAGCTCTTCATTTAAGTAGCTCTTGAAATGTATATGGAACACTTTCTTAAACATTATTTGAAATTCATAATAATAAATACTCAAAATCTTGCTAATTTAACCCTTACACCACCCCATAGGTAAATAGGGAACAATTGTGCTTGTTTTTTAAGATGAGGAGTCAGAAAAGCAAAGAGATACAGTGAGCAATTGAAGATAGCTCAACCTGTAAGTGACCGAGCTGGAGCAGGCACCCAGGGCTGCTGACTTCAAATCGAGAAAACAACTGTCTTTACTTTAGCAGTTTATCAGGCTGCCTGACCTTGATTCTTGGTTTTACGACTTACTAACCATGTGAACTTGGACAAGTTTTTAACTTTTCTGAGGCTCATTTCCTGATCTAAAAATGTCATCACACTACTTGAAAGATTTATAAAAATAAAATTAATACACATCATATACTATAAAGACTCAGTGAAAGTTAGGTATTATTATGATTATCATTGCCATTATTTTTACAGGTTAAGTATCCCTAATCCAAAAATCCAAAATAACTTCAGTGAAACCTGAAATGACTGAAAAATCTGAAAATTCTTAAATGACTTAAGTGCCAACCTGATACCACAAGTGGAAAAACTCACACAGAACTTCATGTGACAGGTATCAGTGAAAACACAGGCTTTCTAAAAATACTGTATAAAATTATCCTCAGACTACATACATAATGTGTATTAGAAACAATTGAATTTTGTGTTTACATGAGACTCATCCCCAAGATATCTTATGAGATATATATATAATATATCATAAGAACATCAGAGAATGTGAATATTCTATATCAAAAATTCAAAACAAAAATCTCAAGTATTTCAGATAAGAGATACTCACCTTGTATTACATGTTTGCATTATACTGTGCAATTATGGGTAGGGCAGGGAAATGATTAAAATTGATTAAAATAGTTTTTGTCAAATAGCTTAAACTAGCTAGGCACGGTGGTGCACGCCTGTAATCCCCGTGATGCCAGAGGCTGAAGCAGGAGGATTGCAAGTTCAAAGCCAGCCTTAGCAACTTAGCAAGTCCCTGAGCAACTCAGTGAGACTCTGTCTCTAAATAAAATATAAAAAGGGCTGGGGATGTGACATGCTCAGTGGTTAAGTGCCCTTGGGTTTGATTCGTGGTGCAAAGAAAAACAAACAAAAAGAAAGACATCTTAAATTTGACAGGCAGATATTCTCAGTATCCTAAGTTTTTTACAATAAAGCAGGCATTATTAATATTCCCTTTCTATTGATGAAGAAATTGAAGTAGAGAGATTGAAGTGACTTGTCCAGAGCCGCCAGGCTGAAATGTAGCGTGTCCTATGTTTGGAGCCAGATTAACACGTCTGCAAGCCTTTCCTCAACTAACTGAAATCAATAGATCATTCCCTCAAAGATCAGCAAAGTGAGAAGTCCAAAGTGCCAACATAACTGGAGCTACTAGGAACTGAGGGTTCCAGAGAAAGAAGCTTTGGGGAATGAATTTTCTTTTGACGAATAGAATGTCCTGGCAAGGATTTAAAAGACTGAGAATATTAAGCTTGCATACATACACATGTACCTCTGTAGAGGATTTAGTGGAACCTTAAAATGTCTTTGTTAATGAGAGTTTAGATGTCTTTAGACAAAATATACTATAAGGTGAGAAGTGGAAATTAAGGTGTACCTAGCTAAAGAAAAGAAAACTAGAATGTGTTTCAATTAACAAGATTACCCAATGATTCAATATGGAATTTATTGTATTGTCAATGAATATTTTTCATGTTTTTCCTGCTTAAAATACTTTTACCCTGTTTCACTCCATACCTCAAGTGAGAGGTTAATTATTAAATTATAATTACATGTGCAGCTAGGCATGATGGTGCACATCTGTAATCCTAGCAGCTCAGGAGGCTGAGGCAGGAGGATCACAAGTTCAAAGCCAGCCTCAGCAACTCAGAAAGGCCCTAAGCAACTCAGTGAGACCCTGTCTCTAAATAAAATACAAAATAGGGCTGGGGATGTGGCTCAGTGGTTAAATGCCCCTGGGTTCAATCCCTGGTACCAAAAATAAATAAACAAATAAATAAATTATAATTACATGTGCTGTAAGATAGCTTTTGTTTCTAAGCTTATGGTCAACAATGCTAGTTCCAATATTTTAAATGGATAGGTAACATAAAATCTTTTTGAAGAGTCAACAACATACCCATTTCATTGAAGAATAAAATCTGATCTTGGCACTCTAAAGCTGAGATTTTTCTTGTGGGAGTTCCCATTGATGCTCCTCAATTTTACAGTTATTTCTAACCTGCATCTGCCTGATGCCACCAAATTTAAAAATTTTCCCCAGAAATGTGAGCCTCTGTCTGTGGTGGGAAATGATCACTGTCTGTACTCTCAAATCATGAGATTAGACTTGAAATAACAACAACTGGCCCTATGGCAAGAAAAGTATTTATTAATTTTTAATATAGCAATATGTCCATATGGTCAAGGTACATTCATTTAAAAATGCTTTGGGATTAGAATACAAATAAATATTGCATAATGCATTTGTCTCATTTAGAGCTTTCACAAAGACCATATTATATGTTGTCAGTATTATGAGGACCACTTATTTCCTTTATTTGATTATCATAATGTATTGTCACTTTTAAATCCTAGTTGATTTTACTGAGAAATATAAATGACTAACAAATAAGGAGGCCGTTCATAAAACCCACTGAATAATTCTAAATGAAGCTGTTCCTGTAGCAGAGAAAGCTTGGTTCTTGCATAAAACTTTTATTATATATGTCTAAGCTGGAGTTCATTTACCATCCATTTGATCTGATCTGATAGCTCTGTAATAGAATGCAAAATCATCTCAGTTTTGCCTGAAACTGAGACCTTCCTTCATAAGGAATAAAGTCACAGATTCATTAGTGTAACTGAGATATGTGCATTGAATTTTCTCCTACTTAGTAGTTATAGGTCACAAAAACATTTAAAAATTGTTAAGGTCATTTAACCATCCAATGTCATGACAAGTGGATGGTTTTCAAGATAATGGACGGAAGCTTATGGGGTCAGTGGGTGGCCTAGAGGACTTACTTTTTGTTCTATGTAGACCTCATCAACAATCCAAAGTGTCAAGTTCAAGTTTAGACCACACTAAAATTCATTAGCCAAGAACTTAATTCTGTAGACGAGGGCTTTCTTGCAATCTAGGAAAAACCCTGGATGTCTCTTATTCTACCCAGTAATTACAGTTGCTAAATTGGGTTGAATGCATGTTGAAATTTTAAAAAGGGTGAGTTTGAGTGGGGCTAAATATAGAAGCCATGATCCAGATTCCCTTGTATTAGAATTCTACATGACTCAACCAATTCCCATAGGTTGATAAACTGTCTAATTTTAAATCACGATTCTTTGTAGCCATAAAAAGAATTTCCTAATTAAGTAAGGCTCTTACCTGTCATTCCCCACTCCCATTAGTTATCGTGAGAAAGTAATTTATGTTTTGAACGCAACATTTTCAGAGATCTCAATTTTGTTCCAAGCCCTCCTCGACTTCCAAGAAACGGCCTAATTACCTCATATGTGGAATCATCACTAAACCATTGTGGGAACTGAGCTGGAATTCCAGTAAGCAGAGCTTTAGTTACAATGGCCAGTAAGTATTTTACTGTCACTCACATTGACCAAATCTCAAAGGCATGAAAAATGACAGAACCTCATTTAATTACCATTTGTTCTTCATGACAGTAAAATTATTATAAATTATGCAGATAAGTAATTCATCATGGAGAATAAGGCAAAAATTTAAGTCTGTGATATTAAATAGTGTTGACTCAAGGCTTTGTGCAAATTAAAATTATATAGCAAGTGGATAACATTTGCCCTAATACTTGGAACAAATGAAATCTCTCTTCTTGTTTGAATATCTCTAGTGCTATCACTTCTTCAATCACTATTCAATTATACAGTGCAAAGATATACCAAAATATTTCAGAAAAATTGACTTCAAACAAATTAGGTATTTATTCAGTGTCTACTATGTACAAAGCTTTGCATTAAATTCTAGTTCATAGGGGCATATTAGACCCACTGAAATTCAAGATTGTAGTGCTGGTCCATTTCCAAGATTAGTGAAATGGGGTAAATTTGTTAAACTTTATCTTAATGAAACTTCTAAATTCTTGAAACTTCCATTTTCCAAAACCAGAAGAATTTGCTAAATTTTTTTTTGCCTTATCAAAATCTGAAGTTCCTTGGGCTGGGGATATAGCTCAGTTGGCAGAGTGCTTGCCTTGCATGCACAAGGCCATGGGTTCAATCCCCAGCACCGCAAAAACAACCAAACCAAAATCTGAAGTTCCAACTTGTGTGTTGGTGAACGAGATGTTAGACTTCAAGTTCAGTTAGTTTTCCCTTCTACAGACATCCTCTTCTGGAGTTTACAAATTGTACTGTCAATGAACAGCAATGTTATAACAGTTGAGCATGATACAAGTAATCTCCGATAAGGGGTAATTGGGATTTATGGGATAGTGAGGTGCTTAGGTGTACAGGAGAACCACTGAGAAGCAATGGGCCCTAGAACTCCAGAGAACTGGGAGACTCCTTCAAGGGAAGGAGAAAAAAGTCTAATGACAGTGAAGACCATTATTATTATTATTATTATTATTATTATTATTATTATTATTATTTTGGTACCAGGGATTGAACTCAGGGGCATTTGACCACTGAGCCACATCCCCAGCCCTATTTTGCATTTTATTTAGAGACAGGGTCTCACTGAGTTGCTTAGCGCCTCACCATTGCTGAGGCTGGCTTTGAACTCGTGATTCTCCAGTCTCAGCCTCCCAGCATGCTGGGATTACAGGCACGTACCAAGTCATCCGGCTACTACTATTATTTTTGAATAGATGCTGTCTCGGGGACTATACCAAGTGCTTTACCCACCTTATTTCATTAAATCCTCACAATAACAGTCACTCTGTACTGCTTATTTGTGAGTTCAGAAAACTTAGTAATAGAAGGTTGAAAAACTTTCTCAAGGACACTCAAAGTTGAGAAGTGGTAGAGCCAGGAAGCAAACATAGGTCTACCTCCAGGACTCAAATTTGTAATCACTACATTTTAATAGATTTCACCAATATGAATATTGACACTGCTTGGGTCAGGACATAAATGGCAACTCAACTGATTTAAGTTAAAAACAAAGAAAGAAAACTAGCAGTCATCCCTAAACAACACTTTCTGGCCAATTACTCCCAACGTCCAGTCCATTGGGTCAATTCTACCTCCAAATTGTTTCTCACATGTGGCCACCATTCCTTGGGTCCAGCACTTTGTCCTGAATCCCAAAGCCACCATCTCTTAAACTAGACTACTGAAGAGTTCTCTAGATGGTCTCCTGGCTTCTCTTCTTTCTAAAAAAAATTTTAAATTTGTTCTTTGTAGATATATACACGAGTAGAGTGTATTTTGACATATTATACATACATGGAGTCTAACTTATTCTAATCGGGATCCCATTCTTCTGGTTGAGCATGATGTGGCGTTTCCCTGGTCGTGTATTCATATATGAACACAGGAAAGTTCTGTCCCAGTCACTCCACTGCCTTTCCTATTCCTATCACCCCTCCTTTTCCTTCATTCCCCTTTGTCTAATCCGAAGAACTTCTCTTCTGCGCCACCTGTTTATTGTGTGTTTGTATCCACATATCAGAAAGAACATTCATCCTTTGATTTTTTGGCATTGGCTTATTTTACTTAGCATGATAGTCTCTAGTTGCATCCATTTACTGGCAAATAGACTTCTATTCTTGCTTCCCTAGTCCTTCTCCACTTAAGCCGCAAGAGTAAACTTTAGAACAAATAAATCAAATGATACCACCCTGTTTAGAACTCCCAAATAGCTTCTGATCACTTTTAGAATAAAATCCAATAGTCCTTCCATGGTGTTTTAGTCAGCTTTTTCATTGCTGGGACCAAATGAACTGACAAGAACAATTTCAGAAGAGGAAAAGTTTTATTTTGGTGCTCAAGGTTTCAGAGGTCTCAGTCCAAAGACGACCAACTCCATTGCTCTGGGCCCCAAACGAATGGCGAAGAGTGTGGAGGAGGAAAGCAGCTCAGGACTTGGCAACCTGGAAGCAGAGAAAGAGCTCCCCTCACCAGGGACAAATATATACCCTAAAGGCATGCCCCAGTGACCCATATCCTCCACTTACCCCCCAGCTAATCCAGTCAAGTAAATTAATGCACTGATTAGGTTAAGGCTCTCGTAACCCAGTCATTTCACCTCTAAAATTTTGCATTGTTTCACGCATGAGCTTTGGGGGTACTCTTAAATCAAAACACACAGGGTACTGTCCTTGAGCAACTGCACAGATTTACCAGTAGCTTCTATTTCATAGCACTTGCACCTGATCATTTTGGCCTTTGTTCCTGGAACAAAAGGGGTACTTTCCTGGGCCATTGTTCCTTCCCTCCCGAAAGTGCTTTTTCTCCAGTTTTTCTCAAGAGAACCTCTTCTATTTCAGATCTACTGAAAGCATAACTGCCTCCACAATTTGCAACTTGAACTCCCAGCAAATGGTCCCCAGTCCCAGGACAATGTGTCTTTTTCTTTGTAACATCTATCAATACTTGATTGCACATCATTTATTATTGATTAATAAACACTTCCAATCTCAAATACAATTTCTGAATATAGGACCCTAGCCTGTCTTTTGCCTTTATGTTCCACCCCAAAGAAGACCATCTAGACCATATTTAGTTGCTCACAAAATGTTGAAGAGTGTGTGACTGAAAGAACAAATGACTGGAGAAAGTAAGGCTCTGAGAAATTGAGGGAGACTTAATCCTTAGTTCTGGGCTAGTGTAAGGATCAGCAAGCAAGGAGCCAGGAGGTGATGAGATCTCCCAGTGCTGGGGAAAAAGAGCTCAAGGAGTCAAAGGATTTGAGCTAATTCTTAACAAGAGTAGGATTTAGACATGCGGATATGAAGACTAGGGCAATCGGAAAGGAGTGGGCAGGGTGGGCGACAGAGAAGTGATGGAGAAGTTCAGGGCCAGTATGTTCCCCTAACAAGTACAAAATATCAAACTGGCAGAAATAAGCAAAGAAGAGGAAAGCTTGATACATTAGCCTCCTACTCTGCAACCTCCACACTTGCGGGAGAGTTTTCGCAACTGACACCAGAGTTAAGAGATGCTTATGGTGCCTTTTTATTTTTCACCTAAGCGGTCACAATGCCCAGCCTGATTCTATTCTACCTCTGTTATGAAGCTTTCACACAGCTCAGATTTAATTATCACAAGGTTGCTTCAGACTCTGATAACAAAACTTGAACTGCAAAACTGCAAAACTTGATGGTGGGTGGGATGAAGTGGGAGTCAGGAGGCTGGGATCATTTGGGACCTGGGGTTGACAATTTCACTTCTTTGTAGCTCAGTTTACTCACCTGGTCAGATTAGCGGCAACACTATATTTCTAAAATTATGTGGTTTGGCCTAGAGAATCAGTTATCACTCATTGCATCTTCAAGGAATTCACACAGTTGTTCAGTCACATAGGTTATTAAAAAAATGTATTTGTTCTTTGTAGTGATACATGATAGTAGAATGTATTTTGACAAATTATACATCAACCATGCAGTTTTTATTGGTTTTCTGTTTGATGGGTTGTGGATTTGTTTCCTAGACCTGCTATAACAAAGTACTTAAAGCAGGTAACCTTTTTTTTTTTTTTTTTCCATCAGAGTTCTGGAGTTCAGAAGTCCAAAATCAAAGTTTTAGTAGGGACATTCTCCCCCTAGGGCTCTAAAGGTGGAGAATTTTTCCTTGCTTCTTCCAGATTCTGATGGCCCCAGACATTTCTTGGCTTGTGGTAGCATAATGGATCTCCACGTCTGTCCCCCATGGCCTCTGTTCTGTGTGTTTCTCTTCACCTGAAAACAACAGTCATTGGATTTAGGACCCACTCTAAGTTCAGAGGAATGTTATCTTGAGATCCTTAAATTAATGATATCTGTAAAAGACCTGTTTCCAAACAAGGTCTCAGTCACAGGTACTAGAGGTTCTATCTTGAACTTATCTTTTTGGGAGGACACAATTTAACTGACTGCAGGAAATTGCACAGTGTAAAGGGCTGTCCCAGAGTCACAGCCTTGACTGAAAACTTCTTCTACCACTTCTTCTATGTGTGACCTTGAACAATGTGTTAAATGTAATTATCTAGGATTGTCCAGAGGATTTGGTGAGAATATATGTATAGCATTTTGGCATATGAATATCCAAAAAAATGTTACAGTTATTCTAACTGTTGTTCTTTTTAGCAAAGTATTTCCTATGATGGAGCTGTCCGTCTATCCAGAAGACACACCTGCATCCACAGGGAGTAGATGACTTACCATAAAAACTTACCATAAAATACACAGGCCTGAGTAGGGCGTGGTGCTGCACACCTGTAATCCCAGCGGCTCAGGAGGCTGAGGCAGGGGGATCACAAGTTCAAAGCCACACTCAGCAACTTAGCAAGGCCCCAAGCAACTCAGCAAGAACCTGTCTCTAAATAAAATATTGAAAGGGTTGGGAATGTGGCTCAGTGGTTAAGCACTCCTGGGTTCAATCCCTGGTACAAAAGAAAGAGAGAGAAGGGAGGGAGGGGCAGACACAGGCCTGAAATACACAGATGGACTCTCTTCATTGATTGCATTAACCCAATAAATGTTCATTTGCTAGCTTAATGACATCCAAATAAACAAAGGCTGGATTCAAAGCTCCCTCATTACTTCTTAGTCTTTTTTTTGGTACTGGAGATTGAACTCAGGGGCACTCGACCACTGAACCACATCCCCAGCCCTATTTTGTGTTTTATGTACAGACAGGGTCTCACTGAGTTGCTTAGCACCTCGCCGTTGCTGACGCTGGCTTTGAACTCGGGATTTTCCTGTCTCAGCCTCCCTAAGTGCTGGGATTACAGGCTTGTGCCCGGCTTGCTTTTTAATTTCTAATGGACATTTTATCTTTTCCGAGTACTCTTGAAAAAGTGGTTAATATAGTAGATTTCTTGATGTAAGGAGCATGTTAAAACAATTACTTTCAGGGGCTGGGACTGTAGCTCAGCAGTAGAGCGCTTGCCTTGCATGCGTGAGGCCCTGGGTTCGATCCTCAGCACCACATACAAAGCAGTAAAATAAAGACATTGTGTCCATCTGCAACTAAAAAAAAATATTTAAAAAAAAAAACACAAAAAAACAATTACTTTCATTTTTGAAATCTTGAAAATTGGAACAAAATCACAATTTTGTAGAGATGTTTGCCATTGTTTCCATAACTTGTGTAGGATGGATATAAACCTCAAATAAATCCTACCTATATGACAGTGGCCTGGGGCTTTCTGCTGTCTGGTGAAACAGCCATTTCCAGGATGTACAATTTGGTCTCTGCTTGCCTTTCCAGCTCCATTATTCATCCACTAATTTAGGAAATGTTTTGGAGTGATAAGGATCACATACCACGTACCATGCAGACATAAACTCTTTTAGATGCAAAGTGCATTTCTAGTAACCCATTTGATTTATCAAATGTAGATTTTTCTAGAATTTTCTAGTTCTGGCACAGGATTCCAAGGAGCCTGACAACCATGACCTCTTCTTTGTGTTAAAGGACACATTATCAGCTCCAAGACACAGGGAAAAGGTAACAGCAATGTTCTCTCTCTTTTGGAAAATTACGTTGACGATATTGCCTTGAGAGTGAACTGGAGGAAGTTGTTCTAGAGTTTCTTGGTGCTTGTCTCTGATGTTCAGGTTTGGTCTGTGTTATAGTTTAGATATTGGGTGTATATTATGTGCTCCCCAAAAGCTCAGGTGTGAGATAATGCAAGACCATTCAGAGATGAAATGATGGGGTTATGAGAGAGACTCTTAACCCAATTAGTGAATTAATCCCCTAAAGCGATTAACTGAGTAGTGGCTGAAGGCAGGTAGGGTGTGGCTGGAGAAGGTGGGATCCTGGGGATATGGCTTTGGGATATATATTTGGTGAGCTGAGCTTAGTCTCTCTCTGCTTGCTGATCATCGTGTGAGCTGCTTCCCTCCACCACACTCTTCCACCATGATGTTCAGCCTCACCTGGAGCCCTGAGGTATAGAGCCCGCTGTCTATGGACCGAGACCCCTGAAACTGTGAGCCCCCAAAGTAAACTTTTCCCCACACTAAAATTGTTCTGGTTAAGTCTTTTAGTCACAGCAGTAAAAAAGCTAACAAAACCAGTCTGTATAACCACCTATGCTGTGTACCCACACATCATGCCATTTGAGCAGATGCCATAGTATTTATTTATTCTTCCATAATTCTGGAGATCAAAGTTACGGCAAGGTCCCAGGCCTATTCCATCACCTCTGTTTGACTTAAACCTGTTGTCCCACAAGTGCATCTATCTTGATTATCATTGTATGCAGTCAGCCATCCCATCAATAGATCTGTGTGAGAAGAGGGGAGGAAGGAAGTAAAGAAAAGAGGGTGGGAGGGAGGTAGAGGAGGGGAGAGGAGAACAATAAGGGAAGGGAAGGGAAGGGGAGGAAGGGGAGGGAAGAGAAGGGGAGGGGAGGGGTCGATACTTGGGAGCCAGGTACTTCCAACTGAGCTGCATGGCATGCTCAACTACCACTTCCTAACTCCGCCCAGTTGGCACTACCTTGATCTGACTGGCTCATATTATTCATGTTTTTCTATCGCTCCCTTCTAAACACAACTTCCTGAGGTCTAATCCTAGCAGGGCTTCTCCATTAGACCTCTCACCCAGACTCCCACTAACAGCCTCCTTCTCTAACTGTTTCCCAGTTCAAACTCCCAAAAGATGGAAAATGCTATTATCCCATTTTCTGTGTTCCAGGTTTTAACTCTACCACATCACAGATCATTAATGTCTTGACCAACTTCATGTCAGAGACTCACATTTAGTCCAGTTAAGTTGAGTTAGATTTAGTATGGACCAGATATTTACTTGGTAAACATTTTTTTAGTGATGAATGCAGAGCTTTTGAGATGAGCCTATCCAAGGACACACCATTTGTGTTTTTAAGCAGCAATGTCTCATTACCATATTAGCCAATATATTTTAAAAAGACATATCTATCTGAGACCAAAATCATCTTATTAGGATGACAGAGAAGCCAATAAAACTCATCATCCATATAGCTTAGGAGACTAAGCCCGACTCATTCTCAGAAAATTGTCTCAGTGGGAGCACTCATACAATCCTCCCTGTCTCCACCCTCCGCTCTGCATCATCTCCATGTCAGTGAATTATTTTCACACAATGAAAGCACCCATAGAGGAAGCATTTCCAGATGCAAATATGTCGGCTCCCATTTGAAAAGAGCTTTATTTGCTTGCTCATTTCACGGACTACAATTTATACCATTTTTCTTCTTGCATTGGACATTAGCACCAGTGGAAAGAAACAGGCATGAAAGAAATTGCTAGTTTCCAAGAAGTCACTGCTTTTTGCTAGGGCAATAAAGAGGTGCTGTGTGTTGAGCCAAAATTGGAGAAAATAATCATCATCATAATAATAATAATAACAATTTCTTTCTAATCTCTCAGTGCTAGAGTATGTGTTTAAGTGGAGAATTTTTGCGAGGGATACACAAAGCTGAGA
Organism: Geosciurus inauris; assembly: GCA_004024805.1. Lineage (NCBI taxonomy): Eukaryota > Metazoa > Chordata > Mammalia > Rodentia > Sciuridae > Geosciurus > Geosciurus inauris. The sequence goes on along the minus strand of PVHX01000840.1, from coordinate 58,737 downwards.
TGACACAATGACTGTGTTCCTCTTGTGATAATATCAGTCACAGATCCCAGCCCACCAAGCCTCCTTTAAGCTCATAAATAATATTCCATTTATTTTAAATCAATCAAATATCCCTAAAGGATTTCACCAGAAACCCAAATGTAATTACATAAGCACACAGGCTTCCTAACTGCGCATGTGTTACGCTCACAGAAAAGAAAAGAAAATCTCTCTCTATATATCTCCAGTGTGATACAGAGAGAGAGAAAGGTTTAGAAAATGCATTTGAGTGATTTTAGAATAACAATTTTGGATTTAGAGTTGGACACACATGCCTTATCAAAAATAAAACAATAATTAAGTATAGTAGATGTTATTAGACCCTAGCTGTGGTTGGAATTACCCTGAAGTGGCCTCTCCTCATTTAAATAAAGTTACACTCTGCTTTGGTCTTCATTTCAGTAGCATACTTATTGAAATCCTAGAAAATTGCTAACTTCATCAGCACTAGGCATTGCAAAGACCCGAGGGTATGAGCTTGTCTTTTATTTATTCATTAGATTTCTAGAACATCTCTTTTCCGAAAAGCTCTAAGCACTGCAAGGAATGCTTAACTCATGTTCCACCAAGGTTTAAAGAAAATAAAAAGTGGACTGTGTCTGAAGATGTAAGGTCTTTATTCACTTATTTTGTAGTACTGGGGATGGAACCCAGGGCCTCATGCCTGGTAGGCAATTGCTCTACCACTGCATCCTGGCATGTCTGGAAGGAAGTTGAAGAAGAAGGATAACAGAGCAGGAGAGGAAGAAGAAAGGGAGCAGCTCATGAGGGGAGAGAGACAGGAGCAACCTTAACATGCTAACAGACAAAAGTGAACTCCCAGGCCAGCTCTCTGTCCTTATTTTAGACAACAGTAGGGTGACAGGAGGGCCTACTTCTATGAAGGAACACTATTTTCAATCTCTTTCTTAGAATTAAACATATCAGGCAAGCTTCTGAGCATCTCTATTTTTTTCTTTTTTTTTTTTTCCTTTTTTTCCCTGGTACCAGGGATTGAACCCAGGGGTGCTTAATTACTGAACCACATTCCCAGTCCTTTTTAAAAAATATTTTATTTAGAGACAGGGTATTGCTGAGTTGCTTAGGGCCTTGCTGTGTTGCTGAGGTTGGCTTTGAACCCGTGATCCTCCTGCCTCAGCCTCCCAAGCTGCTGGAATTATAGGTATGTGCCACTGCAGCAGGCGTAGGCATCTCATTTTTAATAGATACTTTAAACATATGCTGCCTGCTGACAAAATTTCATGTTGAAATCAATGACACTTATTTAAACATTTGAATATGTCCTTCTCTAACAAGTAGTGCTTTCTCTCACTTCTCCTGAGACTGATGTGACCGAGTTTTTTTTTGTTTTTTATAGTTCACACCATTTGGAAAGTTCTAGAAGTCATCAAGGAGGATGGGTGGAAGGTGGTGGGGTTTATAGGTATTAGATCATAATAGCTTGCAGTTAACTGTCAGTTCTGCTGTGGCATGTTTCCTCCTTGCCTGGCCACAGAGGTCGGGGCAGAGCTCTTTAGATACACTAGTTGTTGGGCTCCTTCTGTGATAATCTCTACAAATGTCATTCAGTTGTGTACCCAGCTAGGTTCCTGACAGTTTAAATATTAACAGTAAAAAAACAAAAACAAAACAAAAAAAACCCTACAGCAGCTGTGCGTCGTGGTGCATGCCTGTAATCCCAGTGGCTTGGGAGGCTGAGGCAGGAGGATCACGAGCTCAAGGCCAGCCTCAGCAACTTAGCAAGGTCCGAAGCAACCCTGTCTCTATATAAAATAGGGCTGGGGATGTGGCTTAGGGGTCAAGTACCCCTGAGTTCAATCCCCAATACCAAAACGACAAAACAAACAAACAAAAAACAAACAAAACTACAGCAATGTATTATGATAGTATCATGAGCTACAATAGATGGCATTTTACAAACTTCACTTGGGGAGAAAAATAGAAGATTAAATAGTTTATACATTTTATACCTTGTTGCTATTAAACATGGTTATTTATTAAAACACTGATCATCACTTACTTTAACAATTGGACACTGACATACTCACAAATTGCCTATAAATAATTAAGTCTAGGCTGATGGAGAGAAATCAGAATAGACATATATGGGAAACTCTAGCCATGAATGTCTGCATGGTGGAAGATGAACAAGAGGAGGATTAGTTTGATCCCAGACAAATGTGTCTTTCAGAACCACACTGGGAAACCACAGAAAGACAAGTGTTTTTCTCCTACTACAGCATTTTAGATCAGTTTAATTTAGCACAATTCACTATTTTTTGGACAGAAGCATTACACTTGAAGTAAGATGTGTCTCCAGCCTTCTGGTCCAGGAATCCATCATGAGTGGAGCCCTCTGAAATACCATATTATAAAAATATACTTTTGTTATTATTCTTTTTTATTTATTAATTTATTTATTTGGTACTGGGGATTAAGCTCAGAGGCACTTAACCACTGAGCCACACCACCAGCCCTTTTTATATTTTATTTTGAGACAGCGTCTCGCTAAGTTGCTGAGGTTGGCCTCGAACTTGCCATCCTCCTGCCTCAGCCTCTCCAGTTGCTGGGATTACAGGCTTACGCCACCACATCGGCTTTTAAAATTTTCAGACCAACTTTCTATCAGAAGATTCTGAGGAACCACTGAAAAAAAGAATTTTGACTATCACGAGTATTTTTAAAAATGGCTAAAAAAATTATAAAGGGTGACAAATTTTTACTTGTATTCTTTTAGAAAAGAATTCTGTCGTTAGTGGCTCTCTGGAGAAAACTCTCATTTTACTTTAAAAATCGATAAGTGAATTCTAAATCAGGAGGATTAATTAGTAATGGTTTATTTGTTGCTGTTGGATACACAAGGTTTCCATTCTGTATCTGCAAACATTATTGACTAAACAAAATAAATGTTTAAGAACATCAATGGCGCCTAGAACACAGAAATGAAAATTATGTGAAATAAAAACTTAAGTTTAGCTCTTGCTGATTCTTTAAAACAAACAAAAAAAAGAACTTAAAGTGGGCCTTACAACCAGAGAGTCCATTAGAAAGCTGGATTGAGCTGAAGGTGGTGGTCAGAGCAGCTAGACTGAGACATTTGGGCTTTTTGTCCAAATGGAGTTCGAATCCTGAGTGACAGAAGGAATGGTTAACAGGACTGTCCCAGCTCCAGGGGGGTTCCTGGCTTTCTGGGGCTGCCTTTGAGCTCTCTGTGCCCCAGAAGGGTCTCCACGATATTTTTTCTGCTTACCGTAAGATGTTCAAGGTTGGTTTTATTATGGAACTCACATCTGTTTGCTTACTGCTGTAAGAGGGGCTCCATGAACAAAGAGCAAGCTGTTGGAGAAAAGAAAAAGGATTTCCACGGTAAACCAGCAAAGCCAAGAAGATGCAGAAATAACACCCTGAAAAGATCACCTTTGCTCAGCAGCAGTTTCATGCTCTTTTTCTCTTTAGCCAAAGAGCAAGGAGGGACTGGGATAGCTAGGGACGTCTGGAGCAGGACGGAATACTGTGACAGCTGGGGGTTGGTACACACATAATCAAGAGATTGGGATGTTCCTGTCAATCATGAAAGAATCTCAGCTGTCCTCATCTTGGGATCATCAGTCCTGCTTCTGTTACACATTGTACACCTGCCCAAAGGGACAGTCAGTGATCTAGGGGAAAAAAACTGTGGCCTTCAAGTACCTCAAATAACCTAGCCACCGTTATCATGCCCTACACATCAGAGGTGTCACTTGTAGTGAAGCTAGAGGGAGATGAACAATATATGGTGTCCTCTAACATTAGGGGACTAAAAGCAAGTGAAGTCAGAGGCTTGGTTTAGACTTTCTGAATAAACTTGAGTCCAAGAAATTGGCTCAGATAAAATCTTGTGAAAAATGGTAGCTACCTGACTGTGTCAATTTCCAAAGGGTGAGATGACTCAAGCAGGGGATATTTTTATTGGTGAGCTCCCATATAGTGCTTCCTGGGGACATTTTTTTTTTCATTTGCAGCTTTGGGCTGCAGAAGAGAAGACAAGCTTATTTATTTACAGATAAGTATTATCCTGGAGATGGGTCATTGAAAGAAATGTGAGACTTCTAGATGTCCTTCAGCCGTCCAAGTGTCTTCCTTCTCTGTGATTGTGGGCTGACTCACCTCACTCCAACCTGCTCTCAGGAAACTGAAACAGATGATAAAGGATTAAAGAGATCAAGATGTACTGCTCAGCAGGGCACAGTGACACATGCCTGTGATCTCAGTGGCTCAGGAGGCTGAGGCAGGAGGATTGCAAGTTTAAGGCTAGCCTCAGCAACTTGGGTAGGCCCTTAGCCACTTAGTGAGACCTTCTCTCTAAATAAAATATAAAGGAAGGGCTGGGGATGTGGCTCAGTAGTTAAGCATGCCTGGGTTGGATCTCTGGTATAAAAAAAAAAAAAGAGTACTACTCAAAGGCATTTGCTCAGAAAAGTCCAAATCCAGGGTACAAGGGATAGACTGAATACTAAGGAATGCAGCTTCCTGATTTTGTCCATCAAATTCTCAAGACAGAGACAAGTGACAAAATGGCAGCCCTTAAATATAAGTGCAATGCTTTCTAATTGTGAAAACGGTATCATTTTACACTTTTGTGGCACCCTCCCCTCCAAAAAAAGATATAATGTCAAATTACATAAGAAATGCTTCCTGGTGAAATGGTTGGTGCGTCTCTGAGGATTTGAAGACATTTTACACACACTTTTAAAAAAAGCAATCCTGAGGGTATTTTCAGACTGTGTACTGATGCAACCATCTCAACAGGCAACAGATTCTATTTTTAATTTCACAGCACTTTTTCCTTTCCCCTGGGTTTTCCTTTTTAATTTATTGGTGTCCTTTTCTTTTTTCTTTCTTTCTTTTTTTTAATCTAGAATTCTGCCTGGATTTTTTCTTTCTCTTGGAGCAGAGTCCATTTCAAAGGTGAGTGCTGTTTTCCTATTTCTAAGTTGTACTGTGTTGTCTCTTACCTGTAATTGATCTCGATAGAGGCTTAATTAGCCATTAACAAGCTAACATGCCAAGACTTCTAATTGGTGGTGGCTTGCCTATCAAGGTAATGTCCTTGCAAATTACCTCCTAAAGATGATTCTAATTTGCAGACGGGAATCTGGTATTTATTATAGAGAGGACTTGGAAGACACTAATTTTAAATATAATGCAGGAGTGCTCTTTACCATGAGACACTGCTTCTGAAGTGAGTGTGTAAGATGAAAACTGTGTGCAAAATTAGCCCCTGGACAAGCTCTTTAGTGGCACTGTATGAGACACTGATAGCCTGGGGTCTGGTAGTCCTGCAGGGTGACCCGTTCCTCAACTGACCCCTCCATTCTTAGCATTTAGGGGCACATCAAAGGAAAATTAATTACTTTTAAATACTAGAATCACATAAGCCTGGCATGATCCCCATGCTGTGATATAAGCATAGACATCTAGATGCCCATATGTCTCAAGCCCACCCCACAGAGGCACTCTGAAGGAATATGCCTGAACTTGCTGCATTATTTAAATTACTCTGTCACCACCTTCTCACCCACCTGCTTTTTTTCTTTCTTTTTTAATTTTAATTTCAATTTTTTGGGGGGTATACTGAGGATTGAACTCAGGGGCACTCAACCACTGAGCCACATCCCCAGCCCTATTTTGTGTTTTATGTAGAGACAGGGTCTCACTGAGTTGCTTAGCGCCTCACTAAGTTGCTGAGGCTGGTTTTGAACTCACAATCCTCCTGCCTCAGCCTCCTGAGCTGCTGTGATTATAGGACTGTGCCACCATGCCTAGCCATTTCTTTCTTTTTTAAAACCAAAAATGTAAAGGTGAATTTAAGTAAATGAAACAAGTAAAGAACATGATACCACAGTCCTTTTTTTTTTTTTGGTACTGAGGATTGAACCCAGGGACACTTAACTACTGAGCCACATCCCCCAGCCCTTTTTATTTTTCTCAAAATAGAATTCTTTTGAGCTGCTATAAACATTGGTATGGCTGTGTCACTATAGTATGCTGATTTTAAGTCCTTTGGGTATAAACTGAGGAGTGGGAGAGCTGGGTCAAATGGTGGTTCCATTCCAAGTTTTCTGAGGAATCTCCATCCTGCTTTCCAGAGTGGTTGCACCAATTTGCAGTTCCACCAGCAATGGAGGAGTGTGCCTTTTCCCCACATCCTCGCCAACATTTATTGTTGCTTGTATTCTTGATCATTGCCATTCTGACTGGGATGAGATGGGATCTTTGAGTAGTTTTGATTTGCATTTCTCTAATTGCTAGAGATGTTGAACATTTTTTCATAGCTTTGTTGATCGATTCTATTTCTTCTTCTGTGAAGTATCTAAAGCATTGAAGAGTTCCATCCAGGTGTAAGGCCTGGTCTAACTTGCAGTTTTCCATAGTGGCAGGGGCCTGTGGGGTCGTGAAGGCAGGAGGCCAGCAGAGGCCACTGAAGTAACCAGCCTTGACACAGTGGGCCTCGCCCCAGGGTGAGAGCCCAGAGGAGGAGGAGAGACAGAATCTGTATCATTCTGAACATTTAGCCACAGGCTAATGCAAAAGGGATGCTGAGAAAGCACACCTATAAACTGAAAAAACAACTCTGAAGATGAACAGAAATTCAGGGAATATAGGCCTCAGGAACCTGCCAAGGTCATGCCAGGAAAGCGGCAAGGGCGCCCATCTGTGACTTCAAAGCTTCACTCTCCACCTTGACACCTCCTGAGGGTGTCTTTATGTCACCCTTGTGTCTTTACATAGGATGAGAAGACCTTGACAGGGTCACTGAAGGGCCAGTGCCCACCACAGGCCTCTGCTTGAGCTGCCAAGGAGCAGGGACCCAGGCCTCCTTTGCATCCTGAAAACTGGGAGCTGGAGACTCTGGATTCCATTATGATTCAAACCAAAAGACCAAGAGGGAAAGGAGGGGGACAAGGAGGGGAGTGGGAGGGGAAGAGGGAGAGGGAGATTCCAGCAGGAGTCATGTTCAAACTGGGCAATGCAAAAAATGGTCCATATCTGCTCCATGGAGGTTTGCTGTTCCTAATCAGGAAAGTAAGTAAGGTATCTTTTCTTTACAAGAAATACTAAAGTATTTCTTGGAGCTGTCTACATATTTTTTTGGGGGGGGGAAAGGGTACCAGAGATTGAACCCATGGTTGCTTAGCCACTGAGCTACATCTCCAGCTCTTTTTGTGTTTTATGTAGAGACAGGGTCTCACCGAGTTGCTTAGCGCCTCGCCATTGCTGAGGCTGGCTTTGAACTCTCGATCTTCCTGCCTCAGCCTCCCAAGCTGCTGGGATTACAGGTGTGTGCCATCAAACAAAGGCTGGAACAATTAGATGGATATTATTTAGCAAGGGTGTCCAAAAATTCCACGGGTAGGCCTAGAGAAAGAAGACAATAATGATTGTCCATTGCATGGTACACAAGGCCTGGGGGTTTTAATGTGCATAAACATCATTTGAGTCAACAGTGGGTTCTGGCTGCCAAATAGCATAAACCCCCATGGAAACTAAACCAGCAAGGATTTAGAGATGAGGAACTCACAACACATTTGAGCTTGATTCTCAGCACACCCAGGTACTTTTCCAGAGTTTATTTTTATGGCTGGCTTGCAAGATCATAATGTTCTGGCCATCACTGAGCAACAGCCTTCTCTGCTATTATAATGCTCTGGTTGCCGTGAAGCTGAAATATGAAATTGAAGCCATGCACGGAAGATAAAATCCTAGGCTGTGCACCCAGACAGACCAAGGTTGAGCAAGGGATTCCACCTACGCCTTAGGTTCAAGGCAGATGATGAAAGAACTAAATTGAGGTGGTTATTATACGAATGAAAGGAGATGATACATGGAAAGTGTCTAGGGTCTAGCATGTATTAAATGTTCAATAAAGAGTAGATACTGTTTTCACAAAGATTTCACAGCTTCTAAGAGTAGCCAGTTGTAACTCAGAAATGCACACTCAGAGAAAATGATGAATTGTCCAGGTGAAATATCTGATCAAAACTGTCCACAAAGAATGAAGGGAAGGGAGGGGGATGGGAATAGGAAAGACAGTGGAATGAATGGGACAGAACTTTCCTATGTTCATATATGAACACACGACCAGGGAAACTCCACATCATGTCCAACCACAAGAATGGGAAGTTAGACTCCATGTATGTACAGTGTGTCAAAATACACTCTACTGCCATGTATAATTAAAAAGAACAAATAAAAAAATAAAAAGAATTGTCCACAGAAGCCAGGCATGGTGGCACACACCTGTAATCTCAGTGTCTCAGGAGGCTGAAGTAGGAGGACTGCGAGTTCAAAGCCAGCCTCACCAACCTAGTGAGGCCCTAAGCAACTCAGGGAGACCCTGTCTCAAAATAAAAAGGGCCGGGGATGTGGCTTGGTGCTTAAGTGCCCCTGGGTTCAATCCCTGGTAACCCACTCAGAAAATAATTGTCCACAGAAAGGCTTAAAAACAAAGGAATGAACTTGATTGAAATGCCCATTTTAAGTCATTTTATTAACAAGGAACTGCTAAATATTCCTGCTTGTGGGATTCGGCTATCATTGGCAGGAACTCCACAGACATTCAAACTGGATGTGACCAAGATCAGCATGGAGGTTTCACAGGTACATTGACCATGGCTCTAGGTCACGTCCTGTTCATCTCCACCGTCACTGCCCGGTCTGGCCTTTTCAACCAGTTACCCACAAATCAAGATCAAATCATCATATATGAAATCCATAACCTTCCCTTCCATGTTCTGCCTGATGCTCATTTTATGAGATGATTACAAGACAAAATGGAAAAGTGGTTGTTAAAATTTTATGAAACAAGGAATATTTTATAGACAGAAAACGCACCACTGTTACATCAAAACCAGAACATTGATGGCACAATTTATCATCTTCATTTTCTGTCATGCGTATGGTTTATATATTCTGCTTGATGTTTTATAAAAATATTTCAAATATTTCCTTAACCTTATATGGATGGACAACACTTATTCATCTGAAATTTTAATTTTTCATAAAAGAGAAAAATTAAACAGTAGACCAACTGGAGATGAAGTCAGTAGAAAAGCTTTCTGAGCTTGGGAGCAGCTGATATTCATAGGGGGAGATAAAAATAACTCACATGAAAGTGTAGGCCAGAGACCCATAAAGTATATACATTTGCCTGGAAAAAAAATTGGTTTTTAATAAGCACAAGTGAGGACATGCTTGACTTGACTGTATTTTTTGTGGACTATCAAGTAAACCATCTTTAATATCAAGCTTCTTTTTATCTCTTAGGTTCAGCCAGGGCTTATGTTCTTTTCTGCAGGACACTTCGATGGAGCCAATAAATTGAATTTCCAACATTAGTAAGGAGCAATCAGCAATCAGGTCTGAGAAAGACTTCCTATTTTGTTCTAAGAGATCTAATAGGAAGGAGTTAAATTTTGTTCTGTGGCTTTTCATGAGCAACAGGCAATGGCCATGAATTCAGCTTATTTAACCTAAACCGAAGTTCTCTGTATTGTTATGGCTGCAGGTTATTTTTTTTTTTAATTTTTGAAGATTTTATTGAGATGTTAATGTTTATACATCTTTGCAGGATACATCGTGGTAATCTGACATGTGTATACCATGTGTAATAAATAATCATATCAGGGTAATGAACATTTCTATGCAAACGTTAGTCAGTTTTATGTGCTGGGAATTTCATATTCTAGTGATTTTGAAATGTGCCATAGATTGCTTTCACCAATATACAGCTGTGCTATATAAAAACTACAACTAATTCTTCATCTCTCTGTGTTTTTCTTGGGGGGGGGGGTGAGGGGCTTTTATTTAACTTCTTTCTGTTGCCCTTCTCCCCTTTGCTTCTCAGTCTTTAGAGGTAACGATTCCATTTCATTTTTCTCCAAAATAGAGGGTTTTTGTTGTTGTTGTTGTTGTTTTTGTTTTTTTGGTTTGTTTGTTTGTTTTTTGGTACCAGGGATTCAACCCAGGGGCACACTTAACCACTGAACCACATTCCCAGCCCTTTTATTTTTATTTTGAGACAGGGTCTCACTGAGTTGCTGAAGGCCTCTCTACGTTGCTGAGGCTGGCTTTGAACTCACGATCCTGCCTCATCCTCCCCAGGCACTGGGATTACAGATATGCACCACTGCACCTGGCTCAATTGGGTTTTAATTTTCCACGAATGAGTGAGACTATATGTGTTTGTATTTCTGTTCCTAGCTTATTTCATTTAACATAATGTCCTCCAGTTCCCATCCATGTTCTTGTAAATGACAGGATTTCATTTTTAACAACTGAATAATGTCCTGTCATTTACCACATTTTCTTTATCCATTATCCACTCATGGACTTCAGGGTGAATTTTATATGGGTTTTTGGGGCACGTACTGGGATTGAACTCAGGGCCACTCAACCACTGAGACACATCCTCAGCCTTATTTTGTATTTTGTTTAGAGACAGAGTCTCACTGAGTTTCTTAGTGCCTCACTTTTGCTGAGGCTGGCTTTGAACTCGTGATCTTCCTGTCTCAGCCTCCTGAGCTTCTGGGTTACAGGCATGTGCCACCATGCCCATCTAGATTCTGTATTTTAGCTATTGTGAATAGTGCTGCAATAAATATGTGTGTGCAAGTATCTTTTTTGGTATAATGATTTCCTCTTCTTTGGATGTATAACCAGTAATGGAATTCTGGATCATTTGGTAGTTATGTTTGTACTTTTTAAGGAATCTCCATATTGTTTCAGTAATGGCTTCACTAATTAGCATTCCCACCAACAATATCTATATAAGAGGGCTTCTTTCTCCATATCCTCATTAACATTTGCTATTTTTTTTGTGTGTTTTTGATGCCAGTGATTCTAACTAGGATGACATGATACCTCTCCGTGGTTTTGATTTCGCATCTCCCAGTTAGTGAAATTGAGGATTTTTTCCTAGACTTGGTATTCATTGGTATGTCTTCTTTTGAGAATTGTCTAGATGTTTTTAAACTGGATCATTTGGTATTGAGTTGTTGAGTTCCTTATGTGTCCTGGATGTTCTCTCTTAACTCTGTTAATTATTTCCTTCGCTGTGCAGAGTTTCTTAGTTTCATAAAATCTCATTGCTCTATTTTTTTTTTTTTTTTTTTTTGGTTTTCTGTGCCTTTGGCGTCCTATCTAGAAGATCTCTGCTCTGTCAAGGTCAAGTCTTTCCCCTGTGTTTTTCCATAGAAATTTCAGTTGCAGGTTCACATTTAGGTGTATGCTCCATCTGGAGTCGATTTCTAGGTACAGTGAGAGGAGGAGATCTAGTTCCATTCTTAGGAATAGGCAGATCTGATTGTCCCAGCACCATTTATTGAAGACATCGTCCTTTCTCCACTGTATGTTCTCAGTGTCTTGGTCAAAAGTGTGTCAGCGGGATGCCCGTGGACCAGTTTCTGGCTTCTCTGTTCTCTACTTCACTGTCTGTATCAGTTTCTATGCCACTACTACGCATTTTGCATGCTATCGTTTTGTAGTCTGTTTGAAGTCAAGTGTTGTGATTTTAATTATTTTGTTTTCATTAGTTACACATGACAGTAGAACGCATTTGTGCACTTTGATATATCATCCATAGATGGGGTATAATTTATCATTTTACTGCTGGTACATGTTGTAGAATCACATCGGTCATGCAGTCATATATGTACATAAGGTAATAATGTCTGTTTCATTCTACTAGCCTTCCTATCCCCATATTCCCTCTCCTCCCCTCCCTTTACTCCCCTCTACCTGATCTAAGGTGACTCTGTTCTTCCCTAATGCCCCCCCTTATTGTGAATTAGCATCCGTATATCAGAGAAAACATTCAGCCTTTGGTTTTTTGGGATTGGCTTATTTTGCTTAGCATGATATTCTCCAACTCCATCCATTTACTAGCAAATGCCATCATTTCATTCTTCTTTAAGGCTGAGTAATATTCCATTGTGTAGATATACCACATTTTCTTTGTTCATTCATCTGTTGAAGGGCACCTAGGTTGGTTCCAGAGCTTAGCTATTGTGAATTGAGCTACTATCAACATTGACGTGGAATGTTGTGATGTTTTGGTGTTTTCTTTTTCAATTTTTTTCGCAGGATTGCTCCAAGTCATTTGTGATTCTGTATAGATTTGAGGATTGTTTTTTAGTGCATTGATTTCTACAGATTGCTTTGGGTAGTATAACCAAATTAACAATATTAATTCCTCTAACCTATGAACATGGGATCTCTTTCCATATTTTTCTGTCCTTTATAATTTTTGTCAGTATTTTATGACTTTCATTATATGGGATTGACTTCCTTGGATAGATTTATTCTTGAATAGTTTCTTTTTTATCTGTTCTAAATGGGATTGCTTTCTTAATTTCTTTTTCAGTAAGTTCATGATTGGTGCATTGAAAAATGCTTTTTTTGTATGGTTGATTTTGAATTATGCAAGTTTACTAATTCATTTATCAGCTATAACCGTGTTTTGATGGAGTATTTAGTTTTTTCTATGTATAAAATCCTGTCAACTACAAACTTGGACAGTTTAACTTTTGATGCCCAGGATTTCTTTCTCTTGCCTATTGCTCTTGCTAAGACTTCTAGTACTATATTAGAACTATATTAGATAAGAGTGTGAAATTAGACATCCTTGTCTTAATCTTAGAAGACACACATTTTAAGCTTTCCCCCATTCACTATGATATTGACTATGGGTTGCTCATTTATTACCTTTAGTATTTTGAAGTATGTTACCTCTACACCTAATTTGTTGAGAGTTTTGATCACAAAGGGATATTGGATTTTATTAGATACTTTTTTGCTGCATGTATTGATATGTTCATATGGATTTTATTCTTCATTCTGTCCGTGTGTTGTATCACATTTATTGATTAGCATATATGTGTGTGTATATATGCATATAATATATATTTACATGTATATATATTATATATTCTTTATATTATATACATTTATACATAATGACATATTATGTATAAATTATATACATAATTTATAATATTAAATATTTGAAATATATAATTAAAATAAATGGTTATATAAATAATAATGAATTAATATATTATATGTAATATATAATTATATAAATTAAATTATGTAATTAAAATTATATACATATATAATTATATATAAATGTACACAATATATTGATTTAAATATTATATATAATTTAATATAATATTATAGTTTAGTAAATGAAATTTGCATATTGTTTATAATATAATTTTATATTTTGTATTTTATTTAGTATATAAATTAGTATATATAAATTATATATTTATGTATGATTTTATAATAATATAAAGAACATATTTGTATATGTATTTTTGCCATGCTGGGAATATGTATATACATATACATACATAGCTGGGCATGGTGGCACACACCTGTAACCTCAGCAATTCAGGAGGCTGAGGCAGGAGGATGACCATTTCAAGGCCAGCCTGAGCAATTTAGTGAGGTCTTAAGCAACTTAGCAAGACCCTATCTCAAAATAAAAAATAAAAAATAAAAAGGCTGGGGATGTAACTTAGTGGTTAAGTGCCCCTGGATTCAATCCCTGGTACCAAAAAGAAAAATAATGAAATTTCTTAATGAAAAATTGTTTTCAAGAGTTTATCCTCATGACCTGACCTATTGAAAATTATTATCATTGCTTTTACCTGACCTATTGAAAATTATTATCAGTGCATTCTAGGGAAGCAATTCAAGCAGCCCTGAGTGGCCGTGTGCCCTGGGCGTCAAGCTCTGTTTCTAGTGCGGTTTCTGACAGTACCTTCCCTGAGGACCTTGGACAAATCAATGAGGCCATCTATGCTCAACATCTCTATCTCAAAAGTAAGTAGACTTGACAAGATGTTCTCCAAATGTTAAACCCATTCATATTTCTTACATAAATCACCTCTGTAGATGAAGGCTTGTTCAAGTCCTTTCCAAGGGTGTGGAAAGCAGGAACTGAAATCGAAGGCTAAGACCATTCCTGCCAAACCAGAAGCAATGTCCTGCCAAGGGATTGATTAAATACAGCGCAGAGAGGTGAGTTTTTGGTGAGGAAATGGTTAGGTTTGCTTGTTGATTCAATTAGGTGCACGACGCCTAATTTAAGAAGCATAAAGACATCAGAGATCTGTCTAGATAGTATGACGACTTCTGTTCAACCTTAGTCAAACAGTCTTTTGGTGCCATATTGGTTTATTTGTTCTTTCCTTCATCATTATAAAGGAAAAATTTCTGGAGCAGATTGAGATCTGCTAATGGAATAAAAAACAAAATGTGTTCTCAGGTTTTTTAAACAGTATTCATTTCTGTCCATTCTGGGATTTTTAATGAAGATATATTTCTAGACGTATAAAGAAAGGGAATTATGCCTGGCCTGGTGGCACACACCTGTAATCCCAGAGGCTCAGGAGGCTGAGGCAGGCGGATCTCAAGTTCACAGCCAGCCTCAGTGACTTAACAAGGCCCTAAGCAACTCAGTAAGACCCTGTCTCTAAATAAAATAGATAAAAGGGCTGGGGATGTGGCTCAGTGGTTAAGTACCCCTGGATTCAATCCCTGGTACAAAAACAAAAAAAAAAAGCAAAGCAAAGAAAGGGAATTATATTACCAAAAAAATAATAAAACTTGATTAAGATAATCATAGTGAAACAATATAAATGCAGTGTTTAGTAAGAATAAATACATAAGCAAAATCAATGTGAGTTCCACAATATTTGTAGTATAGAGTTTTATTAGCTGTAAAGGAACTATGCTCAGTCCTTTCTCAAAGGAATGTCAAAAATTATTTCTATATGGTGGAGGTTTTTTTGTTTGTTTTTTGTTATTGTTGTTGTTGTTTTGGTACCAGAGTTTGAACCCAGGGATGCTTAACCACTGAGCCACATCCTCATCCCTTTTTGTTTTTTTATTTAGAGACAGGGTCTCGCTGAGTTGCTTAGGGCCTCGTTAAGTTGCTGATGCTGGCTTTGAATTTGCAATCCTCCTACCGCAGCCTCCCAAGCCGCTAGAGCTATAGCCATGCACCACCATGTCCAGCTGATGGTGTTTCTAATCACTAAATGTTGTCAACTTTTTTCATATATTATTCAACAAGTTAGACATACATGTGAATATTTATTAAAATTATGTTTCTTAATTTCTACTCTCCCTGTTGTTTCTATTCCCAAAGCCATCAAACGTTTATGATTTTAATCGGTGCATATTTTATTTGTATCATTATTGCCCAGCAATGAACATTTGGGAACAATCTTTGGGATTTGATGGATAAAGGCCATCAAATGGACCAATCCACACAGTGAAAGCAGTCTCTATTCTGGCTCTAGTACACTGAATACAAAAAAAGTCTCCAGGGTATTTTTTTTTTTCCTGTTTTTCTGATTCTCTGGTCTCTGAATTGTACTGTAGCCTTTCTTCCTTTTAACTAGTATTTACTCAGTACCTTCTATGGGCCAGGAAGTAAACAAAGCAAATCCTTATATTTATGCAGTTTATAGTCGAGCATCAATACAGAAAATGAATAAATACTTATATGATACAATGCAGAAAGTGTGATTTTTAAAAAAAACAGAGTTTAGTGATGAGAGATTGGGGACACTAAGAAAATTTATGGAAGACGTCATGGTGTCCATTAAAAAAAAAGAAGAAAAGAAATGGGATTGATTGGTATTAAGAAATTCAAAATTATGAAAAAAAGTTATTTCTCAACTATATAGAAAGGTCAAGATGAATGAGAATATTTTAATATGAGTGCCATTTATAATAATATTTCACATCATCTTTTTCATGACTGTAGATCTAGGCAAAATTGTGTTAAATACTTAACAATTCAGCTAACACACATTATTGAGTTGAGCACCTATTTTGTGTTAGACACAGTTCAAGTCTCTGTAAATACAGCAGTGAACAAAACTAAATCCTTTGCTTGCAAGTAGGCTGACCACAGCAGCTTCTCAGGTTGTGCACTCCACAATTCCTAGAAGCTCTTTCACATAGACAGGACGCATCTGCCCTGGGATTGTACACTCTAGGAGCTCTGCTCTAATTATAGCATATGTTCTGGTGAGGGGCACACAGATCATAAACAAACCAGAATATCACACAGAAGTGCCTTGGGAAAAAAAATAAAACAAGACAAAAGATAGAAGTTAGAAAAGTGATTTCAGATTTTGCAGTCAGAGCAAGTGTGCCCTGTAGGGTAATACTGTGTGATTTGATCTGATTCATGTTCTCTGGGAATCATTCTGGTCTCTCCTTTAACAATAAACCGCGTGGACAAGGTCAGAAGCAGGGAGACAAAGGCAAGAGAAGACGCCTGCAATAATTTCAGTGAGAGGTGACTTGGCTTGGGCTACGTGGCACAAGGAAGATGGTCACAAATTTTGAAGGTACAGTAGGATTTGCTAATGGATTGGTTGAACCATGAGAGAAAAGCGAGAGTCAGGAATGACTCTAGGATTTATCTGCTGAGCAATTGGTTACTGAGGCAGGGAGGGGTGGTGTGTAGCGATGTCAGTTTTGATTGATGTGTGAGATGTCTGAGAGACTGGTTAGGAATCCCAGTGAAAATGTCAAGGGAGGATTTGCAGGGATGAATATGAAATTCAAGGTCAAAATGGGGTGGTAGGTATAATTTACTAGTTGTTGCTATATGGATAATAAAAAATAAAAGTGCAGACAAAATTATGTGGCATAAGATACTCAGTTCAGAGTTCAAAGCCAGCCTCCGCAAGGTCCTAAGCAATTCAGCAAGACCCTGTCTGTAAATAAAATACAAAAAAAGGCTGGAATGTGGCTCAGTGGTTAAGCACCCCTGGGTTCAATCCCCAGTTCCAAAAAACAAAAACAAAAAAATTCCCAGTTCCACCTGTGTATGGTCATCACCTGGACAACTTTCAAAAAGTACTGAGGATAAAAGCCTAAGCAACACTATTTAAATACAAATCTCTGGGGGTGACTCCAAGGCACCCATAGTGTTTCTAAACTTTGCAAGTGATTCTTAAGAGCAGCTGGTGTTGAAAATCATTGACCAGGTGCTGGGGTTGTAGCTCAGTGGTGGAGCACTTGCCTGGTACATGTAAGACCCCGGGTTTGATCCTCGACATCATATGTAAGTAAAATAATTATATTGTGTTCATTTAAAACTAAGAAAAATGTTTACCAAGAAGGAAAAAAAATCATTGACCCAAGAAGGAGAGAGTGACAGAGACAGACAGAGAGAGAGAGAGAGACAGAAAGAGAGACAGAGAGAGAGACAGAGAGAGACAGAGAGCTATGAAGGATGTTTAGGAGCCACCCTGGAAGACTCTACTGCTCATAAGTCAGGAAGATGGGCAGAGCCAAGGATACTGGCTGGGCAAAATGGATGTGGTGCTACTTATACGGGGGAAGACAGTGAACGCATTGGCTTTACAGGCCACACAAGCTTCAGTCCTCAATGCTGAACTCCTCTGTAATAGCAAGAAAGCTGCCTTCCACAGTGTATGAAAGAGTGAACGAGGTTGTGTTCCAATAAAACTTTATTTACACAAACAGACCAGATGTGGTTCCCAGACTGTCGCTTGCCAATCCCTGTAGCAGAGTGTCCATTTGCACTGACAGCCAGGAAGCCATCAGAGCCACGGGGAGCAGGGGTAACTGGAGCACGTGGGCACTCCTTACTCACCCGATTATTTCAAAACTTTCTAATTGAATCTAGTGTGCCTACTGTAATTCTGGATGTAGGGATTCAGTTACAGGTGCTGATTTTTATACTTCACAAAGCCCTTTTCAAATAAAATACAACTAAATACAATTCAAAATGAATCCCTGAACAAATCAGTTGGCATTTTTTCCTACCATGTGAACATATTGCTGCTTGCTTTCAAGATGGGGTGGTCTCTCTGTCCCCTGCTTGCCCTTGTCCTGTAGAATTTAATTGTTGTTCTCAGTAATCTTGTAAAAATAAGGCATATCGTGTTTGATCGTATGCGTTATCCCAGTCACACAGGGGTAAAAGGGTATGACTCATGGTGAAACTAGAAGCCTCTGGAAAATTGAAGGGGACTGATTAAAAATGCAGTTTCCCTTACAAGGAAGGAAAAGTCACAGAAGAAAAAATTCTTTGGGGACCCAGACTGTTGCTTTCAGTTGGTTAGCAGCTAAATCATGATGATTATCATGGTAATTTACAGTTTCAGAGAACTGTGAACTCAAACCTCAAAGAGTTTTGGAAACTCAAGCAAATCCCATTCTTCGATGGTGGCTGTGAAGCATACAATTTACAGGCACAGAGGAAAGAGCAGTGAGGTTAAATTACATGATTGTTCTACGGGGTCCAGAAACCTGGCCAGTCCAGCCCTAACTGGGGTGCCGTTACTAGTGGGAACTAAACTTCAATACAAAGCCCAAAGACTTCTGCTCAGGGCCATGAGAGGAACTGTGACACAGTAAGACTACAGCAGGAATTGATAAGTTGAAAGTTCAGAAAGAAGAGGATCAAGTCAGGGCTCTCCAGCAGTATGTAGGCAGGTCGAATGGAGCAAAACTTGGATTCCAGATCAGCTGACCTTCACTGGACACCGACAAAGAGCTGGCTTTCAGTTGGGTTGTGCTAGAAAATGTTGATATGGAAACAAAATGAAGTAGAAGATTTCTGGTTCTACAAACGATGGAGTAGTCCCACCCTACCCAGGTCCTTCCTCTTAAAACTGAAAATCCAGGGATGTAACATCATACACAGCATAGGAAGATTCTGAAAAGTGGAAAGAAGGCCAGCAGTCCAGGATCCTGGGGAACTGAGGAATGACATCGTGGGGGGTTCCTGGGCTTCTTTCCCACCTCCTCAGTATCAACAATGGGATGTCACAAAAGCCTTCAGCTCTGAACCACCAAGCGGCCCAAACGAGAGAGCTCCAAGAAGACCCTGTTCTCCCCAGCAGAGTACCAGGAAAAGAGGAGACTAACAACAGAAAACTTTCCTGGTATTGTCCACCCAACACCAGCCAAACACCATCAGAACAACCAAACCCAAGTCCACCCACACTGTGCCCCATTAACATAGGCAGAGGTGTCTGCGTTCTTCCACAATGTCAGGATTTAGTAAACAACAATGAAGCAGTGGCACATGCCTGTAATCCCAGCACTTAGGGAGGCTGAGACAGGAGGATCGCGAGTTCAAAGCCAGCTTCAGCAATGGCGAGGCACTAAGCAACTCAGTGAGACCCTGTCTCTACATAAAACACAAAATAAGGCTGGGGATGTGGCTTAGTGGTCGAGTGCCCCTAAGTTCAATCCCTAGTACCCAAAAAAACCCAATTCCGAAACTATGCTATTTTCATGGGCGTACTTGGGAATTCATGAGTTCACCAAGAAGTACTCATGGGTCAGTCATGAGCCGGGCAATTACCATTCTTCTATATCAGTTTTAATGACTAATATCTGTAACAACTGTAACATTCAAATCACACATCATATGTATACAATGGTATGTTACAGAAAGAAAAGAAGGGTAAAGTGTCCACAAGGCTAAAGGATGCTGTGTCGTGAACAATGACGGAGAGCAGATATGAGTGCAAGGAGTCATTGAAGGTGGTCAGATAAGATTATGAACCAGCTGAAGAACCTGCTGAAGGTGCAGAGCTGTCAGAGGGTGGCTCTTACTGTAGGCTGGGAGCCGGCCGGCAGTTTCAAAATGGGCCACATTAAGCAGGGAGACCAAGCTGAACTGAAGCCTAGGGACAGAGCTGGAGGTTCATCCCCTGGTCTGATAATGAGTTGGCATGGGGTACCATGTCCAGTTTGGGGATGGTGGTTTCCTTTTATGGGTCTCAGGTTTCAGCTCTCAGGTGAGGGGTTGATTCATTCAGTGATTTTTTTTTTTTTTGGGTACCCAGGAATGAACCCAGAGGTGCTTAACCACAGAGTCACATCCCCAGTCCTTTTTATATTTCATTTAGAGGCAGGATCTCACTGAGTTGCTAAGGGCCTTGCTAAGTTTCTGAGGCTGGGTTTGGACTCACAATGCTACTGCCTCAGCCTCCGGAGCCTCTGGGATTACAGGCATGCGCCACTGTGCCTCGCCTGGTCTGGTGTTTGAGAAGCTCATGATCTTGGTTTTTCTGATATGGGAGACTAACCCTGTGCATCCATTTGCTACTGATTTAATTCAAGAAGTTCACAAGTGATCATTTTTATCAGCATAACTGATTAGTTTGTGCCTCGCGGTTGGTTATACCAGGCAGATGGTGGTTGTGTACTTGGACACAAAAGGTGTACAGATATTGTCCCTTGGCACTTATGTTCAAAACGGAGGAACTCATGAGGAACTACTGCTTTATAAAATGGAATACTTCAGGGTGAGGCACAGCCTGAAAACTGCTGTTCCAGTCATCATGGAGTAACTCAGAGTAGGATGCAGCCTGAGCTTCGCGCATACCCTAGGGCTTAGCAGGGTCAAGGGAACTGATCTTACCGCTCTGAATATATAAACCACACTCTGACTCCCTCACCTAAAGGTGTCCATGGGGTAATGTGAGAAGCAGATCTCTCAACCCTGAGTGGCCTTATGCAAGCAAGCAGCATTCAAATTCCTTTGGCAGGTGACATATTCAGGCCAAGCTAGTTCCGACAATTGTCACATGGACTAGGTCTGACTACTCTTGAATTTCATATCAGTGAACACATACACTTCATTCATTGGTACCTGGATTCTTCTGTGTAACAAATCAATTTTGAGATTCATCAAAGTGGTTGTCTATATTAAGATTCAACCCTTTTTTTATTAAGGAGCACTATCCTATTTTGCATATATACACAATCGGTTTATTCTCCTGTTGATGGATATTTGCAGTGACTCCACTTCGGAGCCATTATTGGCAAATGCAACTGCGAACATTCTTGTAGTCTTTGTAGAGATGTCATTGATTTTGATTTGATCCATACAGACAAAATCCCACTATCCATCTCTTAGGTGTGGTTATCTCTTTTAGCCATCCCCTCTAACTAAATTAACCAGATACTTGTTATCTTTTATCTTGCTTCATGCTGTTGAAAATAAGCCTCAGTAACAAGAAAAAGAATGGGAGAATCTTATGGCGTAAACCCGGTGTGGTTAAAAGATGGTATTTCAGTTCAAACTAATTGTATAAAATAGAGCTATATATTTCATGTACTCAACCCACTTACTGAATCTAACTAAGTAGCAACACTTAAGATAAATGGAGTGTCATCTTGCAGCTCAGGAGCTCACAGACAAGTTATTTGATAGATACAAGTTGAACAGCTTAATCTGAGGGAGTTTGGGAATAGAGGGGCATCTTATTGAATTTCCAGTATTTGAATACTATTTTTGCATGAGCCACTTCTGAAGCTGGAAGTGATGGAATTTCATACTGAGACCACTGATAAGCCTTAAGGTAAGCAAACTAAAGGAAATGTAAGAATACAAATGGCCTCCATCCCCCGGAAAGCACAGGGCTATGTTCTATCATGGGTAGAATACTAATTCATCTTCATATTGGAGATTGCTAAAATATTCTATACAGTCCTTCATGGAGAGAGAAAAAAAAGAAAGAAAGAAAGAAAGAAAGATGGTGGTGGATGACTCATTGTTTCTTTTGGTTTTTATTTTTATTTTTTTTGGTTTTGTTTTTTGGCACCAGGAATTGAACCCAGGGGCACTCAAGCACTGAGCCACATCCCCAGCCCTTCTTTATATTTTATTTGGAGACAGGGTCTCACTGAGTTGCTTAGGGCCTCACTCAGTTGCTGAGGCTGGCTTTGAACTTGCGATCCTCCTGCCTCAGCCTCCTGAGCTGCTGGGATTACAGGCGTGCGCCACCATGCCATTCGTGAGTTATTTTTGAAACAAACCCCATGCAGAGATATATCCTTCCTAACAATTTAGAAAACTACTGTACATTGCCACAATTGAATCAATGCCACCCATTGCCATTACATTTATCCCTAAATACTAAAGTCAGCATAACCATTCCAGCCCGGGAGAATCTCCTTCTTACTTATGACACCTATTATAGTTTGGAGGTGTTTTTTCCACCAAAGGTTCATAAACTTGGTGTCCAGTGTGGCAGTATTATGAGGCTGTAGAGCCAGGCATGTCTGTTTAGGAGACAGCGGTTTAGGAGGCTGAGGCAGGAGCATTGTGAGTTTGGAGCTAGCCTCAGCAAAAGTGATGTTCTAAGCAACTCAGTGAGACCCTGTCTCTACATAAAACACAAAATGGGGCTGGGGATGTGGCTCAGTGGTCGAGTGCCCCTGAGTTCAATCCCTGGTACCACAAAAAAAAAAAAAAAAAATAAGCAGTGGAATCCTTAAGAGGCAGGGTCTTATGAGAGATATTTAGGTTATTGGGACTTTGTTTTCAGAAGGAATGCGTGGACCTGTGACTCAAAAAGAAAATAAAAGCAACTTACATAAAAGCCTACTAGGAACTTGATCCCATTAGGAGCACCACCCCAATCTTTGGTTCCATCTCCGGACCCCTGCCTCTTCCCTAGGGACTGACTAAGCTTCCAGAAGGGCTAATATACTAGGTTCAGAGTTCACCTGGCATTCTCTCCAAGGCTCAGTAAACATCCCCATCTGTAGTGGTAATAAATTTCCTGCCAGAGAGATGAAAGACCCTTCTTAGATGCCACTAAGTGCTCTGCTCATCATTTTCATTAAGAGAGACATAATTCAGCTCCAAGAGTTCTACACACAGCAGCCTGAACACAAAGGCAGTATTTCTAAAGCCTTGAGACTGATTAGGCTGATCCTCAAGGGAATGCCAAAGGAGAAACTTAAATTATCTTGTTCCCGAGAAACTCCATGGGCTCAAGACCTCGATGCTTTATTCTGTCCTTCATGGTGTGCTTTTCTGGTGATATTACAAATCTCTGTGTTATAAATTCACTTGAACCCCAATAAAGTCTTGATCAACTGAATTAAAAACAGAGGTTGCTTCCCTCTCACACATTCTGCAAATTGCCTTTGGCTCAGTGGCTATTAATGGTTTCTCCTTCTATGTGTGTGACTTTGCATTTTTCAGGGATCTCTCTAAAACCTCTCTGTACCCTACTTCTGTGTTCTGCTTTTGATGTGTAATTTCCACAGGGTTTTTGTTAATTTGGTAAGAAGAAAAATAATTCTCCAATTGTCACAGTAGAAAAATTATCCTATGTCATCCAGAAAATGTAGATACTATTTACTTTCTGTGTAAAGCCATTAAGTACCGTTTGGTCACAACATCTTAGAACCCTAGTAATTCTGTTCGCTTATTTAATACAACCATTGAGGAATGACACAGTAGTTGAGTTCTCATGTGAATCACAAAAGCTGTCACTGATTCTCTCTTTGGAATTTCATGTACCTATTATGTTTCCATTTACTCAGGTAGGACACTCAAGCCTCTTTTTTAAGGCAAATGGAGTTTAAATTCTCTAGTTTGTCATCTCCAAAGGCCAAAGTCAGAGTAACCATTCCAGCCCAGTAGAATCTCCTCCTTACTTACAATATCTGTTTGGAAGTGGTTTGTCCCCCAGAGGTTCAAAGGTTAGAAACCTGGTCTCCAATGTGGCAGTATTAAAAGGTGGTAGAATCTTTAAGATGCAGAGCTTCATGGGAGATAATTAGGTCACTGGAACATTGCCCTCAAAAGGAATTAATATTGGTCTCTTAGAACGAATTAGTTCCCATGAGAATAGGTTATGGATTGTGAGTTCAAAGTCAGCCTCAATAAAAGCCAAGTGCTAAGCAACTCAGTGAGATCTTGTCTCTAAATAAAATACAATATAGGGCTGGAGATGGGGCTCAGTGGTGGAGGGCCCTTGAATTCAATCCCTGGTATCAAAAAAGAAAATTAAAAAGGGGGTGAAGGGAGAAAGACTGATCCCTCTAGTCTCTGTCTTCCTGTCCCATCATGGGCTCTCTCCCTTTTACAAAGATACCACCCACTACACTGTAACACAGCCAAGGGAAACTTCACCAGAGGTCAGACAATATGGGTCACCTGATCTTCAACTTTCAAGCTCCAAAACTATGAGCTAAATAAATCTTATTTATTTCTTATAAATGACTCAGCCTCAGGTAGTTTGTTATAGCAACAGAAAATGAATAAATACAACATGTACCAATAGATGGTATATAAAACTTGGACCTGAACTTAGAATTCAGAAGACACCACAATACTGCTCTTACACTTTAAGCTGAGCCTGTGTGACTTCTAAAGCCTAATTCATGACCACATGCTTGAATTCAAGCCTTTCTGACAGGCCTAACTTGGTGACGAGTTCTGTTACATCCTCTATTTCCTCACGGGGAAATGTAAATGCATTCTTTGAGTTTATTTCTACCAGGTATCAGTTGCTGTTGAACAACTAACAACACAAACAAGATACCCACCCAAATAGAGCTTATATTCTAGTGGAAGAGAAAAACCATAAAGCAGACAAAAAGATCAACAATAGACTTCTGGATTATGATAAATGCTATGAGAAAAATAAGTGACAGCCTGATAGAAGATAATGGTGGGGCCCTTACTGTAGATTTAGTAGAGAAGATCTGGATGTTTTTTGAGGAGCAAAATTTTGGGCAAAATCTGTACAAACAGAAGGTGTTTTATTGTTATTTTATTTTCCTAGTCTTGACCTTGGAACATGTTTGAAACATAATTCCTAGGAGAAAGAAAGAGCACACTTACATGGGGCTGTTGGAGAGAGTTTAATGGGGGCAGGATTAAGGGAAAACCGAAATGGGTAGTGGTGATCCCTCTACCCTGTCTAGGCATGAAGAAAGGAATTTCTGGAACTAGGAGACATTAAGACATTAATTAAGACATTGTTAAGGAGATGTTCAACAGGAATGTGGCTTTAAAAAGAAACCACAACTATCTGTCTTGGCAAGGTATGAGCCAGGGAAATAAGGACCCCCAACTCACTGTCTTCTTCTGTTTTCCATCCTCTCTTAGGCTCCCACAAGTAGTGAAACCCAGCCAGAAGTCAAAGGGCAAGGGATTGTGGATACTGCAGTCCACAGAGAACAGCCTCCCAGGACAGAGGGAAGTAGCGGAGGCTGGAGATGGTCATGGAGGACCAATGGAGAATAGACATTGTAATGGTTTGGATGTGAGGTGTGCCCAAAAGCTCACGTGTGAGCTAATGCAGAAAGCTTCCAGGGAAACGATTGGGTTATGAGAGCCTTAACCCAATTGGTGAATTAATCCCCTGATGGGATTAACTGAGTGGAAACTGAAGGTGGATAGGATGTGTCTGCAGGAGGTGGGTCCCTGGGGGCTTACCTTCAGCTGAGCTTAGTCTCTCTTTCTGCTTCCTGATCACCATGTGAGCTGCTTCTCTCTGCCACACTCTTCAGCCTCACCTCGAACCCCGAGGAATGGAGCCAGCAAACCATGAGCCCCCAAATCAACTTCTCCTCCTCTACCATTGTGCTGATTATGTCTTTTGGTCACAGCAGTGCAAAACTGACTAAAACAGCCATCATCGCATAGCACGAACCAGGTTCTAGCTCTGCTAATGTGCGCTCCACCCTTGAAACATGAATTAAGATAAATATTCAACTGAAGGGTAAAGAAACCCAATATACAGCTAATGCTTCCCCACGAAACTGTCCTAGGCAGACAGGCAGGTTCAATAGGTAGGACCCCCACGACTGCACGCCTTACGAGATGATACAATCATCTTTGCAACTCAAGTCTTTCCATGTCACTTCCTTCTACAGTGAATTCTGTCATCGTGAGAGTGTACTGTGTGGTATTTCAGAAAAATTGAGGGAGCCTGGCAATTGCTGTAACAAACATTCCAAACGAGAGTGCACCCACAATTTGAGTGACAGCTTGAGACATTCAAGATGACAGGCTTTGGTAGCTTAAGCTCTGGTTTATCCAGGATAAAATAAAAATTGCCTTCTGGCTGGTCTTGCATAAATTTGGAGTGCAGGTAATAAGTGACAAGATGAATTTTCCTTTCCAATCAAGTCACTTGTCATCCTTCAGGCCACCTTCAATTACTTGTGCTATCTTTAGCATTCAAGAAATATTTCTATATATATAGATAGATGGATATAGATACACCAAATTATAGAAAACTATTTAAGGCCCAGAAAGGATTTTTCTGTTCCTGATTTGTTTTTTTGTACTTCCTCAATTTCCTAGTCATACATTTGTGATTTATTTCAATTCAAATCAGCTTCACAACTTAGCAAACATTTATTGAATGCCTCTTCTGTGCCAGGTTTAGATACAAACTGCATGGACTAAAATTACCTTCCAGATACTCCGAATTTGCCCAGTGTGTTTCAAAGTGTATGTTGTGAATTTTGTGTTTACAGTATTACATCAGTTTATCCTTCTTTCTTTCTTTCTTTTTCTTTTTCTTTTTTTTTTGGTACTAGGAATTGAATTTAATCCAGGGGCACTTAACCACTGAGCCACATCCCCAGCCATTTTATTCATATTTTATTTAGAGACAGGGTCTCACTGAGTTGCAGAGGCTGACTTTGAACTTGCGATCCTCCTGCCTCAGCTTTCTGAGCCCCTGGGATTACAGGTGTGTGCCACCGCTCTTTGCCAACATGTACTGAGTGGAAGGCCCCTGTGCACCCTGGTAGGGAATGCAAAGGGAGCTTTGAAAGTTAGCGCGGGTGAGACTTGTGTGGGTTGTGACTACACTGTACCATGTCATGCACCACAGAGATACACAGATGAAAACTGTGACATTTCCACACTCAAGGAGACCCCAGTGGTATGCAGAAGGGAGATGATAGAGAATAACTAACACCAAGGAGAAGCTGTGCCTGTCAAGCAGAGGAAAGAAGGGGGTTCAATCTGAGGCCTATCAGAGGGATAAAGGGGAAGGAGCACCTGAGTTGGCCTGAAAAGATAAGTAGGATTTCAAGAGGCACCTTTGATGGTAAAGGAGAGCCCAAAAAAGCGAGCATAAGCACGCTCAGTCTGAGGATAAGATGAAGATACTCAGGGAAAGTGAAAATGCCCCCAATGTCACTGTTAGGTATGAGGACGGCGGCCTGTGGTATCAGAGCAAAGCCATTAGAAAAAAACAAAGAAAATTCAAATGTGACCTTGGGGTTGTTACTCCGTTTTACAACGACTCAGTGGTCTCATCTTTTGGATGAGGAAGCAACACTGCCTCATAGGGTAATCATGGGGGTTAAATGAGATGAGGCATTCACTCAAGGCTCATACCCGCTCCCACATCTTATTTTTCTTCTGAAATCATTCTACCACCAAAGATAGCAAAAGAAGTGTTTGAATACCGATTTTTAAAATAACAACTGTTAACATTTGCTGATTTTTCAATACACGCCAGGCACAAGGCTAAGTACTCCATCAGCATACCCTCCACGGATCACATGGAGATTATCGTACCCACTCTACAGATGAAAGAACCAGAATTTATAGAGATGAACTAAATGTTCAAAGATTGTTAAGTGGCAGGGCAGGAATTTTGAGAGAGATAGTCCAGCTCCATGGCCCAGGTTCTTAAACACTATGCTAAATGATATCCTGGATAAATAGGTGAAACCCACCCATTTATTTGGCACTAAGTCACTCAACATAGTCTGTGATAGGCACGGTTGATAAACCAAAGAACAAAAATCTTTGGCTTCATGAACCTTCTATTCTGTACAAGAAGAAGGCCAATAAATAAATACAGTGTATATTTTAATTTTTATTACCATGTATTAATTATACATATCCATGGGGTTCAGTATGATATTTCCATGTGCACATAGAGCAAGAAATCAAATCCAACCTCCCACCAATCAGTTCTTTCTCCCACCTCTCACACACCCTTCTCAGTCTCTGGAAATCACTCTTCTACTTTTATATTGATATTTTTTAGCTTCCACATATGAGAGAGAACATATAGTACTTTTCTTTCTGTGGCTGGCATATTCCACTTAATAGAATCTCCCTCAGTTAGTTCCATCTGTTTTACTGCAAATGACCGAATTTCATTCTTCTTTTTGGCTGAATAATATTCCACAGTACTTATGCACCATATTTTCTTTGTCTGTTCATCTGTTGATGCTGTCCAGGTTGATTTCATATTTTAGCTACTGTGAATCATTCCGAAATCAACATGGACGTCCAGGTATCCCTTTGGTATGCTGATCTCATTTCTTTGGCTATATACTCAGAAATAGGCTAGTTGGATCACATGGTAGATCTATTTTTAGTTTCTTGAGGAACTTCCATATTGTTATCCATAATGGCTGCACTCATTTACAGTCTCACCAACAATGTATGAGGTTCCTTTTTCTCTGCATCCCCACCAGCCTTTGTTATTTTGGGGTTGTTGAAAGTAGCCATGCTAATGGTGTGAGATGGTAACTCCCTTTACTTTCAACTTGCACTTCCCTGATGGCTAATGATATTGAGCATTATTTCACAAATTTGTTAGCCACTTGCATTTCCTATTTTGAGATGTGACTATTCAGATCATTTACCCATTTTAATTAGATTATTTGGTAGTTACTTCTTGTTGTTGCTGGATGTATTGAGCGCCTTACATATTCTGGATTTTAATCCTCTGTGAGATGAACAGTTATCAAATATTTTCTCCCATTCTGTAGCTTGTCTCATCCCTCTATTTATTGTTTCCCTTGCTATGTGGAAGTTTTTTAGTCTGATATTATCCTGTAGCAGGAAATGAGGGTGAGGACACCAGCCTTTGGAAGGAACACTTTATTAGTGGCACCACGGCCCAGAGAGATAATTCCCAAAGTCTGAGCCTTGAGCGCAGCAGGGCTTTTGCTTTTGTGCATAAGCAAGTTTTGGGTACATCAAGGCCAGGGAGTTGGTGCAGTTCTACTGGAGGTACGTTCTGCATTCCTTATGTGGGTACAAGCTTGTCCACAGCCTAGGGACTCTTAGCTCATACGGCTTAGGGACTCCACTGCACTAAGCCTAAAAGGGGATGGTTCTGACCTGTTGCTTTGTTCCCTGCTTCTGCCATGGCAGTTATCTGTTACAGGTCCTGTCAGCCACTGCAGGCCTTTATGGTTAAATATCAATAAGCAGAGCTGCTGTGTGTTAGCGTGCAAAACCATAGCCTGTCAGCCCTTTAAACTGCTAAAGTTCCCACTGTGCTCTACCACAATCCCATTTGTCAATTTTTGCTTGGGTTTCTTGTGCTTCAGGGTCTCATCCAGGAAATTATGACCTGTACCAATGTCTGAGAGGGTTTCCCCTATGTTTTCTTCTAGTAGTTTTGAGAGTTTCCGGTCTCACATTCAGCTCTTTGATCCATCCTCAGTTTCTTTCTGTACAGGGTGAGAAAGGGGTCAGACTGTGTGTGCATATTCAGGTCGCCCAGCACCATGTGTTGAAGTTTGTCCTTTCTCTGGTGTTCATGTCACCTTTGCTGGGAATCCATTGCTGTGGACGAATGGGTTTATTTCTGGGACCTCTGTTCTGTTCCATTGGTCTGCGTGTGTGTTTGTGCCAGTGCCACACCATTTTGGTTTCGTAGTTTACCAGGTGGAGGTATTCACTTTCTCTTTATCACTATGTATTTTACTTATTTATTGTGGCTATTGTGAATGGAATTGCTTTCATGATTTCTTTCTCAGAAAATTCATTATTGGTATGAAATGACTGATTTCTGTATGTACATTTTGTCTCCTGCTACTTCACTAAACTTGTTTATCAGTTCTAATGATCTTTTGGTGTAGTCTTTAGTTTTTTTTATTTTTTAACACCAGGGATTGAACCCAGGGGCGATTAGCCACTGAGCCACATCCTCAGCCCTATTTTGTATTTCACTTAAAGACAGGGTCTTGCTGAGGTGCAGAGGGCGTTGCTAAGTTGCTGAGGCTGGCTTTCAACTTATGATCCTCCTGCCTCAGCCTCCTGAGCCGCTGGGATTACAGGCATGTGCCACCATACCTGGCTTGATCTAGTCTGTTGTTGAGGCTTTTAACTGTATTTTTTATTTGACTTACTGAGCATTCATTTCTAATATTTCTATTTAGCTATTTTTTCATAACTTTTATTTCTTTCCTAAATTTCTCTTTCATATCCTGCATTATCTGGCTGATTGCATTTAACTGTTCATCAGCATTCTCTGGAACCTCACTGAGTTTTTTTTATAATCATTCTTTTAAATTCTTTATCAGATATTTCATCCGTATCAATTTCTTTGGGATCTGTTCCTAGTAAACTATCATGTTCTTTTGGACGCATCATATCCCCTTTGGTTTTTTTTTTGTTTGTTTTTTTTTATAATTATTCATTCTTTTACTTTTTTTTATATCTTTATTTTATTTATTTATTTTTTATGTGGTGCTGAGGATTGAACCCAGTGACTCACGCATGCGAGGCAAGCGCTCTACCACTGAGCCACAATCCCAGCCCCTCCCCTTTGTTTTTTATAGTTCCTATGCTCATGTGTTGAGATTTATGCATCTGGTGAATCAAGTATATCTACCAGTTTTACGGGATGGCCTTCTTGGTAAGTGGCTTTCTTTTGAGAATATGTCTTGGGGTAGTGGTTTGTTATGCTATATTGGCATGATTTCCAACTGAACTCCTATAGTGTTGCCTGCTATGGCTTCTTTGGCTGCGCTGAGTGACTTTGGATGTGGTGCATGCTGTGGAGACTTGGGGAGATCCAGTGTGTCTGCGGGCCATACTAAGGTAGTAACACTTTAGCAGTTCAGGCAGATGCGTTACAGGCAGTGTGAGTGTGGATCTTCACTGTGCGGCTCCTTCTATAATAAGGAGTGTTGGCACTTATTGAGTGATAAGGGGTCTCCTCGGGTACTGGGATGCTATCCATGTTACTATCAAGGGTGGCAGACATTTGCAGCCCCAGCAATGGTGAGGGGCCTGAAGCACCAGTTCTCTGACCAATTAGTGGCATGGGTCTAGACGCTGCAGAGGAAGGGGCAGTGGCAGGAACTGCAGTCACTCTGCAGTGCTCACACCCAGTCCTGACACCAGTGCATAATCACACAAAGTGCAGAGGTGGACAGCAGAAATCCCGTGGTTGGGGTGGCAGTAGCAACCACAGTGATCTTCTCTGTTGGTGGCCATACAGACCTAGGAGTGGGACTCTAGCCAACCTCAGGCAAAGTTCCTATGACTCTTCTTTGCCCATATGTACCAGATAGAGGGCAATGTCTGGAGCAGGGCTGTCCCCCACTAGCCCACCACAAGATCCTTCAGCTATGGCATCAGCTCAGGGATGGATCAGCAGCCCATGGCACAGAGCACCAGCAGGAACCACGGTGCTTCCTCCCCACCCTATTAGCAATGGGCACCTGAGCACCTGGGCACCTCGTGGCAGGAGGAGTGTCAGGAACCATGTGGGCACCTGCGTTCAGTCCTGCAGCCATCCATTCACAACTGGCCACACCCTTGGCCTTAGAGGCAAGCCCTCTGATCTCTCAGTTCTTGAAGGTGGCATCCTCTGGTCACCCGTGTGGCAACGTCCATCCCCTACCTTGCAAGGTGTGCAGCAGGCTTTGGTCACTGTGCTAGGCCAGTTCAAGTCCACATGGCAGATATACCCCAAACCAGTGTGGTGCTATGCTATGTCAATGAAATCCAAGAGATAGGCACATGCAGGGGTTCCTTACCCCTAGAGCAGACTGAACCCAGACAGTGGCTCAGTTGTTAAGATGGTTCCTGGCGACAGCATCCAGGGTATTCAGATCACTTTCTGAAGCAAGTCTACTGTGAAGGTTTCAGATGACTTTCCTAAGTGGGCTGGAAACCTGTGGGGATTGGAAAGCCTTCACAGTCAGGTTGCCTGCATCCATGCTGACAGAGTGCTGGGATTCTCTTTCACCAGTGTCCCTGCAAAGGGGAGACTCTTCCTCTCTGAGCTGCACAGGCAAGGTGGCAGATGCCAGGGTGCTTTGTTTCTCTTACTATACTGTTGTCCCGGGTCTCTGAAACTTAGGAGGTTTCAGTCTCTCTTCAGCTGATCGCCAGTGTCCTCCTATGTCCCTCACCTCAAAATGCAGCTGTACACTTTGGTTCTTTCTCGTGGAGGAAGAGAGGGTCAGGCACCTCTTTCTGGCCCTCTTGGATCTCCAAATTGGACACATTTTCATATTTTGAAAGGAGATAACTGCCATAAAACAACAAGCTGGGCATGGTGGCACGTGCCTGAATCCCAGCAACTCTGGAGGCTGAGGCAGGAGGATCGCAAGTTCAAAGGCAGCCTCAGCAACTTATCAAGGCCCTAAGCAACCCAGGGAGACCCTG
This sequence comes from Geosciurus inauris, assembly GCA_004024805.1. Taxonomy (NCBI): domain Eukaryota; kingdom Metazoa; phylum Chordata; class Mammalia; order Rodentia; family Sciuridae; genus Geosciurus; species Geosciurus inauris. The sequence goes on along the minus strand of PVHX01000840.1, from coordinate 26,432 downwards.
TCTCTAAATAAAATATAAAAATAGGCTGGGGGTGTGGCTCAGGGGTAAAGCACCCATGGATTCAATCCCTGGTATTAAACAAAACCAAAAACAACAACAATAACAATAGTATGAAACCAGAATACACATTATTGACTACGGGAGGCTGTAATGATGCTTAAATATGGTGGCCAGGGAAGATGGCACAGCAGAGGTAACATGGAGGGAAGTTGAAAAAATAAGGGAGAGCCCTGCGAAGATATCTAGGCAAGAGCTTTCCAAAGGGCAGGACTGCAAACAATAGGACCCTGAGGTAAAATCAGGCTGTGTCTGCTTGAGAAGCAGCAAAGTCAGTGTGAGGAGAGGCGTGCATGAGGAGAGTGACAGATGAGGACCAGAGCACAGGAATGAAGTCAGGGATGTAACCAAGAGTCACACCTTGTCAGTCACCCCTTGTCCACCTGGGAAGGACTTGGGCTTCTCTAAGAATGACAGAGGAGTCACGGATAAACTTTGAGCACAAGAATGATGCCATCTTGTCCAGTGTGGTACTGCAAGCCTATAATTGTGGTGGCTCACAGCTCAGGAGGCTGAGTCAGGAGGGTCGCGAGTTCAAAGCCAGCTTCAGCCAAAGCGAGGCCCTAAGCAACTCAGTGAGACCCTGTCTCTAAATAAAATACAAAATAGGGCTGAGGATGTTGCTCAGTGGTTAAGCACCTCTGGGTTCAATCCTAAGTAACCCTTCTCCCCCCAAAAAAGAATGATGCCATCTCATCTTGTACCAGCATCACCTTACATGTGTGTTTGAAGCAGGGGACCAGTTTGCAGGGGACCGCAGCCATCTTGGCCAAAGGAGTCAGTTTAGACGGTGGTCACAGTGAAAGAAGTGATAGGCGGTCAATTGTGGGTACATGAAGAAGGGTGGAGCTGAGAGCGTCTGCTGGTGGATTAAATGTGACATGGGAGAGAAAAGCAGAGTCGGTGACAAGCCCAGGGTTTCTGCAGCGTCCATAACAAGATCCTTCTATGGCATGCCATTCCTCAACTTAACGCACTGAGAAAGGGAAATCTGTTCTCGTAGGACTCTCGTATTCAGAGAAATAATCTAGGGACAGAGAAAACAAGGTACAGGGGAACACAGGCATGCTGGTGTGGAGCACTGATAGTGACCATGGGGAATTTCTGTGACTGTATTGGCCTAAATAGAGCAATAGGGTCCCAAGTACACGCAAAGCTCTTCAGTCAGAGAGGGGAGTGGGAGCTGCTGGTGGAATATGAAATATCCATATTTTACTACCCATTTTGCTTTAATTGCTTTACTTTTTTTTTTTTTGGCCAGGGATTGAACTCAGTTATTTTTTATTTTTTGGTACCAGGGATTGCACTCAGGGGTACTCAACCATTGAGCCACATCCCCAGCCCTATTTTGCATTTTATTTAGAGATAGAGTCTCCCTGAGTTGCTTAGGGTCTTGCTTTTGTTGAGGCTGGCTTTGAACTCTCAATCCTCCTCCCTCAGCCTCCCCCGCTGTGGAGATTACAGGAGTGTGTCAGTAATTACTTTACATTTGTTTAACCTGTGGAATATATAAAGGCTTACACGTCTCTCCCAGTTTTCCCCCTGAGTTTGGTGTGAAGCCATTTTCCTCTCTCCTAATAGCTGCCTCTCTCATTAAAATGCATGCATTTTCTCCTTGAAGACAGTCTTGAGTATATATATCCATAAGTGCATGGCTATAAACCCAAGTGAATTCTTAGTACCCAGGACAAATCAAAGAAGTAATGATCCATTTGTGGACCAGGTCACATAGGTCATCAAACGAGGGTGTATAAATAATGACCTTGTCCCCAAGTACCTGCTGTGTGATGTAGATCCAGTTACTAAACCTGGAAAAGCTTCTCTCCTTTTCTGTGTCACAGAGGGCATTGATAATATCAGTCTCTTGGGGGTTTTTTATGAAGAGTGAAATAAAGCATGTAAATAAACATTGTTTGCTAATGTATTTTGACTTATTAAGAAGCTTTATGAAGTGCCCAGAATAACGTAGATAATCAATAAGCATTAATGCCTTTTTCTTTTTTCTCTACAAAATTGGATCCAGAATCTTCCAAAGCTGGAGCAAATGATAATGATACTTGAGAAAAAAGGGCACAGTCCTATGAAACTGCATGAGAAGTTTTTAGGGATGAGGAGTGGGCTAGGAGTGGGCTAAGGGTCTAGCAGTGACGATGAGAAGAGGAGATGAATTAGAGAGATTTATAACACGTTGGATAAGTCCTGATGAATGATCAGGAAAGAAAGAACACACATTCCTTCCTCTTTCTGCCAACCTGAGTTTTTGTGCACAGTGTATCGGTTATCAATTGCTATAATAATGCCATGTAACAAGTAGTTCAAGAAACCTCATATAACAGGAATTTTAGCTCATGATTTTGCTGATCAGTTAGCTAGCATTGCTGGTTGAAGAAAGGCTAATTTAACCTCTGCTACACCCCTCTGCAGTCAATTGACAGGTCTCTTGACACCCTCCTAGCTAAGGATGATTAGCTATTGCCTGAAGCAATGGAGTGACTGGGCCTCTCTGTCATCATCCAGCAGACTAGATGGGCTTGTTCACCCAGGGTTAACAGAGTGCTAAGAGAGAAGACCAAAGCAGACAGACCTATTGAGTTCTGTACGAGGAGCTGACACCCATTTCTTTCTTTCACATTCTACTGACCAGAGCAAGTCATTGACAGTTATTTTTCATGCACTCGCATGGATGTGGGGAACAATGGATATGAATTTTGAGAATATTATGGAATATTAAATTTATCACACACATTAGTTTATTGGAGTCAGCTCTTGCAGGGGGAGGAGAGGGTGTCAACCCATAACCTTAGTCTCCTCTATGCAGTCAACTGGGTCACCCTCTTAAGAATTGATTGCAGACTGTCCATCTTGACAGTTATTCACATCCTCTATAGTGACTGAAATATTGAGTTGTTAGACACTTGAATACAAGGTCTTTGTCTAACCTTGTTCTCCATATCAGAGAACTCCACTTTGCAGAAGCAACCTGGAAAAATTGTATGCAGGTCCCAATTTTGCAACTGATCCTATTTCCCCAGAGACCTGTTATTTTTGTTTCCATCATTTCTGATTGATCTTGGCAGCATCTGTGAGTCTGCTATTCTCTCATCCATCGCTCCCAAATTTCTCTGACAAGCTGATTTATAATAATTTGTAAACACTTCCATTTATCGGACGTGTTTCGTCGCAAGGCAATTCAGTGACAAATCCTTCTTTAAGTTATTGTCTATTTTGAAAAATGGAATTTTCTTTTTCAAAATGGAGGAACCTCTAGACTATTCACTGGTGGACATAGAAATCAGAATACCAGCCCGAGCAGTGTTTGTCCTGAAGTTTGTAGCTGGAAGAATCAAGCATCATCTTTAAACCACTGAACTATTGCTCACTGATGAAGTGGCTAATGGAACGGTCCCTTCAGTGTGCATGCACAAACCACCATCTAGGTAGGCAAGAGCCTTACAGGCTGTAATTTTAGAGCTACATAAACTACATCAATCCATCTGCTATCAATGAAAGCTGAAATAACATACAATAGTGCATAATTAAAATTAAAGCTTTAATGATTGAATTTTATTCCTACAAATATTACAACCTTAGTCATTTCTCTCTCTCTTTTTTTTTTTTGGTGAAATTTATGTTGTTTCTAATTGCTTCCTTTTAAAAAAAATAACCCTATAATGGATATTCTTAGACATTAATTATTTTCTGCATTTAGAATTATTTCCTTGTTATAGAACTGCAGAAATACAATCATTGAACCAAAGCTTATGAAAATTTTGTCCCTTCATAAACTGTGGAATTGGTAGTTTTGTTTTATTTTTTTCCTTGTTTGGGAAAAGATGATTTTGTTTGGTAATAGGAAGTTTTAGTTCCAAAAGGTTGATCTTCATTTTATTATATGCTGAAATTATGCTCACCCTTGACTGAATGAAGGTACATGTTAATTCCTGTAGTAATTTACACAACAAAAGGGTTTTCCCCAGTTTCTCCTTTGATTACTACATAGAGTTAAGTGCACTTTCTGAGCTACACTCTAGTTTTGTTACCTAATGTTGGGTGATACCAGTCCACTTTATTTTAAATGTATATAGACTTTTGTAAGCAAATTCAAGACAAGTTAAAGTTTACTTTGCTAGAAACTGGATTTTGACCTGTTTTTACAGATGTTTTTCTTTGATTTAAGTGATCATGCAAAAAGTGTTCAAAGAGAAACCAATAGTAAGAAAATAAAAGATGTGGAATTATATATACAAAATTTAAGGTGTGCTTAAAATAAGTAAACAAAATGTGGAAAAAAGCCAGGCGCAGTGGCACACGTCTATAATCCCAGCAGCTTGGGAGGCTGAGGCAGGAGGATGATGAGTTCAAACCCAGTCTCAGCAAAAGCGAGGCGCTAAGCAATTCAGTGAAACCCTGTCTCTAAATAAAATACAAAATAGGGCTGGGGATGTGACTCAGTGGTAGAGTGCTCCTCAGTTCAATAATCCCCAGTACGGGTATTAAAAAAATATATATGGAAAAAAGATAACTGGAAGGAAATAATCTTAACCAGATTTTATGTGATTGGTGAGACTGGGTAAATTTTTGTACTTTTCTGTTTTCTTCATTTCATTTAATGAGTATGTTTTACTTTTAATAATGATTGAACAACAGAATATAAAAAATTAAGGCTTTAAATTGCAAGTATTCCTGTTGACTCTAACACAGGAGCTCGCATTCATATGAATGATACAATGTGATTAGATGCAAAGATGATAGATTGGCATACTGACAGTCAATCTTACATTTATTAATTCATTCACTCCTTTATTCATTTATTCATCAAATATATACTGAGTATTTACTGTGTCCACAGTGTTTTTCCTTCCTCCACCCTGTTTTTCTCCTTCCTTCCTTCCTTTCATTTTTACTTCTCAATCCAAAGTAAATCCATTACAAAGTTAGTTCCAAACCTCAATGCAGAGTTCTTATCAGCTGGAAATGGCCAAACAAAAATAAAAAAAATCATCCCCTAAGCTAGTTTTAGGCCTGATGTATTAAGCATGTCTTTTGGTTCTGATGTATTGATATCTTGGGACTTGGCTGGAATTGGAAGGGACTACTAGCTCATTCCTGGAGGGGACAGAAAACTTACCCCAGGGGTGCAAACCAACCAACCAATCCAAACCTCCAAATCCTATAACCTCTTCTGTTTAGCTATTACATTTAGGGCTAACATCCATCTACCTTAAACAACCTAGGGCCAAGAACTAGACTACTAAGTAGCTCCTATTCCCCAAGGCCCACAGAAATTATTCAACTAGTCAATCCTTAGCCTGTCTGCTCTGTCTGGTGTAATTCTTCCTGCAAAACCCACAGCAAATGTCTTTGGCATGTTTCCCCTTTACTTCCTCTGCTTTCTGGGGCTTCCCTGTGTAGCCATGCATGGACTGCTCTGCTTCCTGTTTCCAGGTATGTGTGAAGGTAAAAGCTTCTCCCTTCAGGACAGACATTTCCATGGCTGCATATATTATCATAATGAATAGAAACAGGGGTTTTAGTCAGATTTTTTTTTTTTTTTTTTTTTGCTGCTGAGACTAAAAAACCTGACAAGCACCATTGTAGAGGAGGAAAAGTTTATTTGGGGGCTCACAGTTTCAGAGGTCTCAGTCCACAGAGAGCAGACACCATTCCTCAAGGTGAGGCTGAACATCATGGTAAAAGAGTGTGGTGGAGGGAAGCAGCTCACATGGTGATCAGAGAGCAGAGAGACTTCACTCTCCAGATACAAATATATATCCTGAAGTCAAGGCTCCCAGTGCCCGCCTCCTCCAGCCACACCCTACCCCACTCAGTTAATCCCATCAGGAGATAAATTCACTGATTGGGTTAAAACTCTTATAACCCAATCATTTCTCCTCTGAACCTTCTTGAATTTCTCATACATGAGCATTTGGGGGCCACCTCACATCCAAACCATAGCACCTGAATAACTGAAGGTGAATGTATCTGTCCAGATGATTTAACTGTGACATCTAGAGTATGAAGAAAGTGATTCCACAGAGTCTCTGCCAGTGGCAAGGGAAACGGCCAAAGCAAGAGATGCATTAAAAGATCCTCGGTGGCCAGCTCCTGAGCTGCCTCTGCTTCCTGCCCTATAAGAGGTGGGAGCCTGCATCTCCATGCTAGGTACCAAGCAAGGATGTGCTGTGTCAGTTCACATTGTCTTCAAGAAAATGTGTGGAGACAGAAAGGTGAACAGGGTACATCCCTGCCCTCAAGGGAGTTAGCTGCTGGGGATGGAGAAACACAGCGATGTAATCTCAGATGTAAACATACTAAAGCTCTCTGTGTGTCTCTCAGGGAAGGCTTCCGGTCCCATTGGCATTTGCATTGGGTCTTGAAGGGTGAGCAGGAGTTTACTTGAAGGCCAGCTTGAGGTTCTTCAACAGAGGAACATTAATTAGTATTTTGCATGAATAAAAGTTGCATCAAAACCAGGCACTGGGGCACACACCTGTAATCCTAGCAGCTCTAGAAGCTGAGGCAGGAGGATCACGAGCTCAAAGCCAGCCTCACCAAAAGCGAGGCACTAAGCAACACAGTGAGACCCTGTCTCTACATAAAACACAAAATAGGGCTGGGGATGTGGCTCAGTGGTTGAGTGCCCCTGAGTTCAATCCCCAGTACCCCTGCCATCCCCAATAAAATGCACTGAAGGCTATGTAGAGCTTGTTTTTAGAAATTTAATAATGCTTCCATGCTTTGGGATTTTTCCTTAGTTGGTATTTTCTTCGTAGGTCATTCTATCTGTTCAGCAAATTCTGAGTGGAACAGAATTGCTGAGTTGCCTTCTGTCAGTCTCAGGAGATAAATCATCCCTGGGGATTGCTAATTTGCAGGCACAGAGGAAGATCTTCCCTGCTTTCCAAAACTCAAACCCCTTTTCCAGAATCTGAGAGCGGATGAGAAAAAGAAAGCACTAGAGTTCACCTGTGTATGGCCCTTTAAGAGCCATTGGAAATAATACCAGGGAAAGAAAAGTGAACCAGTGAGTTGAATTTTTAGTAGTAGATTTATACTACTATTAGGGCACTTGATTCCTTGCAAACCAAACCAAAACACTAGAAAATGAGGGTGAAAGTGTTGAGGGCACCATTCTCAAGATGCTAGTTATTAAGGTCAATCATGCAGGAGCCCAGATTTTTTTGTTGTTCTTATCTTAAATTAGCTCAGTATTTTCTTTCTTTTTAAAAATTTTTCATTTTTTTTTTAGTTATACATGATAGTAGGGTGGATTTTGACATATCGTACATACATGGAGTCTAACTTCCCATTCTTGTGGTTGGACATGAAGTGGAGTTTCACTGGTTGTGTATTCATATGTGAATATAGGAAAGTTCTGTCCCATTCATTCCACTGTCTTCCCTATTCCCTTCCCTCCTTCCTTCCCTTTATTCTCCTTTATCTAACTCACTAAACTTGTATCTTCTCTTCACCTCCCTTATTGTGTGTTAGCATTCACATATTAGAGAGAACATCTGGCCTTTGGTTTTGGGGATTGGCTTATTTCACTTAGTATGATAGTCTCCAGTTCCATCCATTTACCAGCAAATGCCATAATTTCATTCTTCTTTATGGCTGAGTAATATTCCATTGTATATATGTATCACATTTTCTTTATCCATTCACCTGTTGAAAGGCACGTAGGTTGGTTCCATAGCTTAGCTATTTGTGAATTGAGCTGCTATAAACCTCGATATGGCTGCATCAGTATAGTATGCTAATTTTAATTACTTTGGATAGCTGGGTCAAACGGTAGGTGCCCAGATTTTTGATAGTCACTAATGCCCTTGAGTTCCCAAGTTGCAAAGATGTGCACAATGTAGTCCTTAAAAAAGAAAAATGAAAATAAAAATTTAAGGTTCTCCACTAATTTCAAATTGCTCTAATCTGCCCAGACCCAAACCGTATTTATTTTAAAAGGAAACAACTCTTGAGAATCTGAAGGGCCTCGATTATTCTAAATCACTCCACAAGGCAAGCACAAAATTAAGTGGCGCTCTAGTGTGTGCATGTTTGGCCTCAGCCAAGCATGTGGCAGAGAAAGCCATAAATAAAAACACCAAGGTCTGCTGCCATCCAAACCCTCAGCAAAGTTTGTTTTCAATTGGACAAAATAAAGCCACATCAACCTGTTTAACACATTCATCTGTGTGGGAAGAAAACCTGGAAAATGCCTCCAATAAATATAATCTTGATTAGCAAGGAGTTGCTTCTTCACTATTAACCTACTAGCAGAGATATCTACCTATTGTCTTTCTTTATTTTTTTAGATACTGGGAATTGAACTCAGGGGTACTCGACCACTGAGCCACATTCCCAGCCCTATTTTGTATTCTATTGAGAGACAGAGCCTCACTGAGTTGCTTAGCGCCTCACTTTTGCCAGGGCTGGTTTTGAACTTGTGCTCCTCCTGCCTCAGCCTCCTGAGCCTCTGGGATTACAGGCATGCCCTGCCGTACCCAGCCCTACTTATTTTCTCAAGACAATAAATAGTTGCCCTTATTTCCTGCAGGGGTCAGTGATGTTTCTAGCCAGAAATATTCAGGGCTTAGAATATTGCACATGGACATGACTATTGAGGCTGCTAAAAAGCCTTTGGTTTTTTTCCTATTATCTGACACTTATTGGATGTTTTAAATTCCAAGGCTGCTATAAATAAAAAAAGATTTTACAGATAGCCATTGCAGAGGAAATAGGTATAAAACCAAATTTTCTGAAGATAAATCATCACTGTCATTTACCAAGCACTTATTGTGTTTGAGTCACTATGATGAAAGCTTTAGATTACAACTCTTGAATTCTCAGAACACTCTTATGAGGGAAGGCCTTTTATTAGCTCCATTTTATATATGGGAAGCCTAGAAAGGCCAAGTAAGGTGTCCAGGATGCCCCCACCAGAAGGGAAGGAGCAAAACCAAGCCATGTTCCACTGAACAGCAGACCGTGGCCTCAGCTATAGTTGGTGAGGCCAGAATGAGGACCCAAGCTTTCCAATTTATCCTCATACGAAATGGTAGCTGTTGGAGCTATAAGAGATGGATATCAGTCCTTCACTTCTCAATCTACCCCAGGATTACAAGCTGCTTGGGGAAGACTGTGTTTCTTCCATTAATTGTATACCCAACACTGAATATAGTCAGGCCTTTGCTTATGGATTGATCAGTGGTCACTGGCTAAGGGGTTGAATGAGCTCAGTGGAAAGTCAAGTTCTTTGGATGATTTTCAAATCTCAAATAAACTGCACAAGGGTACTGATATCTAGAGGTATCAAAAGTCCCAAATGCGAACTGACTTCCAAAAAATCCATGCCTCCACTTAAAAGAAAGAGTCATTCTAAATTTTCTAATCACCCTCACAGATGCACCATTAAGCTGGTGGACAAAAAGTTGTCCTAGACAAGATGCCTGAACACAAAAAAGACTCAGTCCACTAGTGACAGATTCCTGGCCTCCATCTTGGGCATAATTTGGTCGAAGGATAGAAGGGAAAACTACAGTTGAAAAATTTACTAAAATAATAAGAGAATGTATAGAAAGAAGTTTTCTTATTTCCCAAGGAAAACTACCTGTAAAAAGTAGTTAAGATGTAGCCGGGCACGGTGGCGCCTGCCTATAATCTCAGCAGCTCAGGATGCTGAGGCAGGAGGATCGCGAATTCAAAGCCAGCCTCAGCAAAAGCGAGGCACTAAGCCACTCAGTGAGACCCTGTCTCTAAATGAAATACAAAATAGGGCTGGGGATGTGGCTTAGTGGTTGAGTGCCCCTGAGTTCAATACCCAGAACCCCACTCCCCAAAATTGTTAAGATGTAAAGTTGATTATTCAATATGCAGAATTCTAAAGTAATTCTGTAATTTGTAGGAGTTCACATTAAGTTCATATAGTCAGTCCATTTGCTTCTTTGCAAACTCATAACCATTTGGTTTCCAAATGCATGTTATCAGACTAATTAAGAATCATTTCCTTTACCAATATTTGTAGATGTGCTGCTTAAAGACATTTCTGTCGGGAACAGACTGAATATATATGGCAGTGGTCTCATGAAATGATAATGGGACCAAAACCTTCCTATTGCCAGGGACACAGTAGTCATCCTGACACCATAGCACAATACATTGCTCAAACATCTGTGGTGTCGTTGGTTTAAACCAACCCGCGGTGCTGCCAGTCACGGAAAAGTATAGTACATGCAATTATCCACAGCATAGCACACTTGGTGATAATGAACCACTATATTACTCACTTATGAATTTACTATTCTGTACTTTTTATCATTACTTTAGAGTGCATTCCTCTACTTATTAAAAAAAGCTGTTGTGAAACATAATGCATGCTAGCCAAGAGAAGCCTCATTATATCTTTTGTTTAATGAGTCTCTCTTTTTTATTTTTTTATTTGTTCTTTTTAGAGATACATGACAGTAGAGTGTATTTTGACGTAGCATACATACATGGAGTATACCTTCCCGTTCTTGTGGCTGGACATGATGTGGAATTTCCCTGGTCGTGTATTCATATATGAACACAGGAAAGTTCTGTCCCATTCATTCCACTGTCTTTCCTATTTCCGTCTCCCTCCCCTCCCTTCCCTTCCTTCTCCTTCATCTAATCCAATGAACTTCTGTCCCATCCACCCCTTATTGTGCATTAGCATCCATATATCAGAAAGAACATTCCACCTTTGGTTTCTTGGGGTTGGCTTATATCACTTAGCATGATAGTTTCCAGTTCCATCCATTTACAGGCAAATGCCATAATTTCATTCTTTATGGCTGAGGAATATTCCATTGTGTAGATACCATATTTTCTTTATCCATTCACCTGTTGAAAGGCACCTAGGTTGGTTCCATAGCTGAGCTACTATGAATTGAGCTGCTATGAAAATCGGTGTGGTTGCATCACTATAGTATTCTGATTTTTAAGTCCTTTGGGTATATATCAGGGAGTGGGATAACTGGTTCAAATGGTGGTTCTATTCTATTTTTCTGAGGAATCTCTATACTATTTTCCAGAGTGGTTGCACCAATTTTCAGTCCATCAACAATGTATGAGTGAAAATTTCCCCCCATTAATCTCCAGGATATACAAAGAACTCATAAAACTTAACGCCAAAGCCAAAAACATAAATTCCAAATAACTGGGCAAAGAAACTGAACAGGCATTTTACAGAAGAAGAAATGCAAATGGTCAACAAATATTTGAAAAAATATTCAACATCTCTAGCCATTACAGAAATGCAGATTAAAACTGCACTGAGATTCTGTTTCATTCCAGTCAGAATGGCAATTATCAAGCATACAAATTACTGAGTGTCTTGGTTGCATGTCTTTTTCTCTGGTACTTGATTTAATCTCGTCTTGTTTGGTTCCTCACAGCTCTAGAAGCAGTAGGATCAACCAATGTAAACGTCATACATCCTGGGTATGTAGCAGGCTATCTGTCTAGCCCTGTCTAAGTAAAAAATGCCCACACAGAGGCAGAATCACCTGATGACACATTTCTCAATAGAACCCATTCATTCACTGACTCATGACTGTACTTACATAGGGCTGGTTTCTGGAAGAAAGTAATAGGGGTGTGGGAGACTGAGAACAGCACCCCCCCGCAACGAGGCTGCCTGAGTTCAAGTCTCTCCCTCACCCTGTCCCAACCGTGGGACTCAGCCAAGTTATTTAATATCTTTGTGTCTCATTTTTGTTAGTTATAAAACGAAGATGATATTAAGTGCCACCCAATGCTGGAGCGGGCGGTGCTCTAGGGATTGAATGAAGTAACACACAGAGCTTATAAAACAGTGCCCAAGTCATGGTAAATATTTAAGAATGCTTAAATAATTTTTATTACTATGAATTTATGTGATGTCTTTGGATCTCACTGGGATATACGGTGAGTTCAGGGGGGCCTGCCATTCAAAAACAGTTTTGTGCTTAGCAGTGTGGCGCATGCCTGTAATCCCTGTGGCACAGGATCACAAGTTCAAAGCTAGCTTCCGCAACTTGGTGAGACCCTGTCTCAAAATAAAAACACAAAGGGCTGGGGTTGTGGCTCAGTGGCTAAGTCTCCTCTGGATTCAATCAGTTTGATCACTTAGAGGCACAACTTCCATTTCCATAGCCTGGATAAGATGCTGTCCCTGGACTTAGGCTATAAATATACCAACATTGTTTGGAACAGAATTGAAGAACACAAAACTTTGCAACCTCAAAACAGAGATAATGAAAGTGATCTACTATGTATTGGAAATTCATGTAATTTCTAATCTTCAACACTAAGGAAGTCATTATCAACCTATTTTATGAACGTGAACCCAGAGGCTCTGAGAGGTTAAACCATCTACATCAGATCACACAGCTAGAAAGAGACTGCCATGAATCTTTTCTGGTGCAGGCCCGCAATGCATGTGTGTGTGTGTGTGTGTGTGTGTGTGTGTGTGTGCGCGTGCGTGCACACGCATATGTATATGAATGTGTATATATATTTATTTATATATATCATATATATATAAATATATATACATCATATATATATATATATATATGATGCTCCCTCCTTTTACAGATGATCTGAGTCCTAACAGAACATTATAATCACATGAAGAGTTTTAAAAACTATTGATGCCTAGGACTCAGTCTGAACAACTGACTCAGAACTTCATGGAGAGAAGACCCAGGCCCCGTTAAGTTTCTAGTCAGTATCAAGAACAATTCAGGTAGACTCTGCTGTCTTCCTAAGATGTGTAAAATAAAGATTAATTTAAAGGTTAGTTTACCTTATGGATTATCTATTCCATTAACTGTTTAAAGGAGCTTAAATGAAGAACTGATTTGCATCATTTATTTAATGAACTAATTTCCCATCTTAGAAAGCCGTCCAAACAGATTTTGATAAAGAATCCCACATTACTTAGTTGGTTTCTGAATTGAGGGCCATAAATTTTTCCTAGAGATTCCTGTTTTGGATTTGATAATTATTTTTGAGATTTTCCCTTTGTAACCTTATTTCTCTGCTAATATATTTGTTTATTTATATTATATTATATTATTATTTATAGTTTGCTATATTATATAACATTATTTATGTATTATATTATATTATATTATATTACTATTTTTATTTGACTTCCTCCCTTTGTAAACTTATTGCTAGTTAGGAGTGACATAAACACAAATAGCCACTGTCATTATTATTATTATTATCATCATTGTTATTATTACTTATTGTTATTGTCATTATTATTATGTCACTGTTAAGGAGCCTGCAGTCATTATTGCAACATATATCCACTGGATATTTCATTCACACTGGAAAACCATTAGGTATACAGTGGCAAACAACGAGCAGGTAACTCTTGCCTTCTTGAAAATTAATATGTAATCACAAACTACAGTAAATGCTAGGAAGAAATAAGCACAGAGGGTCTCCCTTAGATTGAGCAGTTGAAACAAAAATCTTTTCATGAAACAGCTTCAGAATCACGAGACTCTTTGAGAGTTGTCTGGTTTACTCTTCATAATTAATTTCATGACGATGAAAATGTTCAGCATATACCCTTGAGTTTAACTCTTCTTTCTCAGCTTGCTGTTTTTATCTTCTGTATCCACAGGTAATTCATTATTAATGCTAAATAGAATGTCATTGTATAAATATACTTTTGGTGATTTGTCTACAGATAAAATTTTAAGAGTCATTGAATTAGATTACTAATTCATCAAGGGTACAGACAAGGCCTAATACATTTATTTTATTTTTCAAAACTTGGACCATAGTATTACACTTAGTAGATATTCAATACGTATTAGTTAATTGGCTAATTTTGATGTTCACAGATAATATCTCTCATTCTCTCTCCACAATATCATGAGAATGTTTTGAAAAATTTAAAGTATGCATTAATTTGAGCCAACAAGAGACTGAAATGAGTGGTTGAATATTTCCACTCAAGGCAAATAATTCATTTGCATTGAGGGCAAGGAATCAGATCAACAGCAATGAACCTTTTATCCTCAGGACTCTTCAAAGCTAAAAGTGTCTAATGTAAGCAGATATTGCCCTATTCATGAACATGTCCATAGTTGGTCCTACTCTTTAGCAGTGATGCTAATTAATTATCCCAAACTTAGATGTTTTAGGATGTGAGACTACTACATCAGGATCCTAGGAAAACCTGGCATGACTTTATTCATCTCTGTTCCACATAGGATGTCACCGCACTTGAAGCTAGTAGGTTCTCAATAAATGTTTCAGGATTGAACTCCATGTAGACAAATTACTTTAATACCCAACGCAAATGCTTACTGTGTGCTTATCCATAATGATTAGTTTGGAGAATGTTAGAGAAACCCTTACCCAGCCTGAATTTTTATGTAGGGCACATTTCTGAGTGATGATTGATGTTCTCCTTAATGTCTCCCATGAAACCAGACTAACATTTAAAACAGTTAGTATGCCAAGCGCAGGCTGGGAAATGTCAGTGTGGTTTGCGATTACGAGCTGGTCTAAATGAAGAACACAAGCTTCCCTTAATAAACTGAGCTGCTCTAGCCCATTAAAATGAAGGGCGACTGACTTGACTAAATCAAAAGATTTAGACATAATATTGCCTACTAAAATTTATTCACTAATTATAGAATAAAGCCCATTAAGAGTGATTTCATTTTGATGGGAAGCAGTTAGAAGATCGTTATTGAGCTTTCAGGTTCTGGAGTCAGATAGAATTATGTCTGCTGCTTCCTGTCTGAAACCAGGATAACCCACCTAAATCCTCTGACCCTCAATTTCCTTATCTACAAAGAGGTCAGAGTACTAACAACTGCTTTGAGTGACACCTGGCTTTAATTATACAACATATTATACAGTGTCATGCTAGACCAACTGTGGATGGACGAGTGGATGTCAGCACCATCTGAGGGACTGTTAAAAATGCAGAATCCAAAGCTCTACTGCAGACCTATGGAAGCAGAAAGTCCCTTGTAGCAAGATGCCCAGGTGAGAAATGTGGAGTTGTTTTATTTTCCTACCGGGATTGAACCCAAGGCCACTTGACCACTGAGCCACATCCCTACGGCCCCCGCTTTTTTTTGTTTGTTTGTTTTGTATTTTATTTAGAGACAAGGTCTCATTAAGTTGCTGAGGCTGGCTTTGAACTCATGATCCTCCTGCCTCAGCCTCCTGAGCTGCTGAGATTACAGGCCTACGCTACCAGGGAGAAATGTGGATCTTAAGCATATTACAGGTGCCAGGACCAAAGCCAAGGCTTGATAATTATTAGCTATTGTTATTCCACTAAAACTGCTTCAAAATATAAATACAAAATAGTTCCATCCTCTCCCAAGGGATAGTCACATGTCTCAGGCCTCTTTCAGCATTTCAACGATCAAGGCTTCTTTATTATTATAGATAACAGCATTCAATATAAACACAACTCTCTTATTTTTAAGGATCATGTGCAAAACTGGGGTTCAATAGCAGGCATTCAGCACCTTCAAATGAAGCTCAGATTCCTTCATGGACCACACTTACAGCATTATCAAAATTGGCAGGTGAATGTTAAAATGAAACTGTTAATTGACCTTTGTCTCGCCCCACAGCCATGAACAGTATATATTGGTTTTAAATGGATTCTTCACAGTCTGGCAGCTTGAATCCTCCTAGCCACACCTAAAATAGACAGAAAGGATGAGACAGAAGGAAATAGAAAAAAAGAGAGAGAGAGAGAGCAATCATTCTAGTTCCCCTGAGTCTATTTTAACAAAGACTCGAGACAGAATCCATTGGGTAGGGACAACAAGACTTTCTTCATGGGTTTTTCCCCCTCTGTGGCAACATACTTGAGCATTCTCTGAAAACCTCTTAGAAAAATAAGTAGTTCAGTATTTGGCATGGAGAACTCCCCATCTCCCGCGGGTGGGAAACCAGGAACATAACAAAAGATCATGCATTTCTTTTTTTCCTTTTTTTTTTAGGTAGGGGGGGTTACCCAGGATTGAATTTAGAGGCACTCACTCACTGAGCCACATCCCCAGTCCTATTTTCTGTTTTATTTAGAGACAGGGTCTCACTGAGTTGCATCTCGCCTTGCTTTTGCTGAGGCTGGCTTTGAACTTGCCATCCTCTTCCCTCTGCCCCCTGAGCCACTGGGATCGCAGGTGTGCATGCGCCTCTGTGCCTGGCTGGTCATGCATTACTAATGAGCTTCCAAAGGAAAGTACAAACCATTGGAATGCTTCCCAGAAGCCTGCTGTCCCCAGAGCAAAAGGACTGGAGACAACGTCAGTCAGTAAAAAGTCAATTTACTGGAATCTCTTATAAGAACAGTGAAGTGGTTTTAAATTTGAATGTATCTCTTCTTCCATAACAGAACAAACACAGAAGACATAAGAGACATTTATAAGGGAAGCTTTAAAAAAGAATCAGAAGGTAGCTGGGCGTGGTGTGCACACCTGTAATCCCAGGGGCTCAGAAGTCTGAAGCAGGAGGATCGTGAGTTCAAATCCAGCCTCAGAAAAAGCAAGGTGCTAAGCTGTTGCTAGCGGAGCAATTAATAATTACTCAGAGGCAGATTGTCTTTAAATGCCAGTGTATATTCAATCACACCAATCATTAAACATAAACAATTAATGCAAAAAATGTTGGGTGTGCTGGAGCACCCCAACTAGCATTCAGTGAATACTAATTAAACACTATAGGTAAGTCACACTATCCTAGTGCAACTAAATACTACAAATGATTCACGCAATCCTAGGGCAACCATGAGCTCCAAAATATCTCCAGTGCCACAAGACTTCTCTTAGCCAAGAGCAGACATTGTCCTTGCCTGGTGGTTCTCTTCAGTCGACGGCCGGATGTCAGGGA
The DNA here is from genome assembly GCA_004024805.1 of Geosciurus inauris. Lineage (NCBI taxonomy): Eukaryota > Metazoa > Chordata > Mammalia > Rodentia > Sciuridae > Geosciurus > Geosciurus inauris. The sequence continues at coordinate 9,488 of PVHX01000840.1, read as the reverse complement.
ATGGTGGAGTTGATCCAGGGATGGACAGCAAGGCGGCCAGTCTCACTGATATTCTTGGAGCAAAAGCCCCCAATGTGGCAGGACAAGCAGTGTAAATACAGTTTCAAGTTGGTGGTGTGAGCTGGTGATTGGTTACATCCAGTGAAAGTCAATCAATGTCCATTGGTTATGCCCAGTGAGATAATGTAATTGCAACTGGGCATATTCTTTGCACATGTGCATGGAGCTGTGCTCTCTAGCAATTGTAACCAGTCATTGCTAAGCTTGCCTATGGCTAGTGCCCCTTATAGCTCCTTATCAATTGCAAGCAGGCATGACTGAGCATGTCCATGGCTGCTGTTCCTTATGGCCAGCAACTTAGTGAGTCCTTGCATGTCCAGACATGTCTAGGCATATGTTCCTTACATAAGCAACTCTGTCTCTAAATAAAATACAATATAGGGCTAGGATGTGACTCAGTGGGCAAGTGCCCAAGTTCAATTTCTGGTAACTCTCCCATCAAAAAACAAAAAAACAAAAAACAAGAATCAGAATGTGGTCTTCCTGTTCAGGTGCTACTCTGAGTTGTTATTCCTCTCTGCCTTCCTTAATTCTTTATTCTGTTCCCCTAAGAATTGCCTAGACCACTGTGCAGGGATTAGGTCTCCCTGAGCATGGGCTATCAATTATATAATGGGATCTGACATCAAATTGGGGATATTCAAGTTGTCTTCAGCCACCACTCTCTCTCCATTCCCCATCCAACACACGCTTCCTTTTTGGGTCCTTCAGCATCACATTTAACAAATTTGCCTTTAGAGGGCTCTCAAGGTACCACGAGCATCTCTTATTGTACATAGCGAATCCAAGACATGAATGCATCTCCCGAAATCAGTGTCTGATAACACGTCTCCATTCTTCAGCTTATTATGAAATGTTGGAGGCATACAAAAGCCACAAAGAATAGAGGGCTTTTCTTTTCTTTGCCATCCCCTCCGAAGACTTCCTCTCTCATAGAACATAAAAGCCAAATTCCTGACCCGACCACTGCAGCCCTACGGGAGCTGTGGTCCCTACCCTCCGGTGACTCTCCTCCCTCCCTCCTCCTGGCCATTCATGTTTCCCGGTGCCCACACTCTATGCCACACTTCTTGCCTTCAGTAACTTGCTCCTAATATTGATTTGACTCCTTTCCCCGATAGCTTCAGGCTTCTGAAATGTCTTATCAGAAAGGCATTTCCCGACAACACTAACTAAAATAGCTCTCTCCCCCAGCCCCACCCCAGTCTCAGCACTTTATCTCCTTTTCCTGCCTCATTTTCTCTATGACACTCATCTCAGCCTTAGAGCATGTATTTTGTTGTGTATGGATTTATTACCTGATTTCACTGAATAACATGTTAGTTGCATGAAGGCACAGCCTGGGTCTGTTCTTTTTCCCAGCTTTATGCCCAGAACCTAGAAAAGAGCCTTTGACAAGATAGGATCTCAATAAATTATGGTAATGAATGAATGAGTTCAGCTTTATCTGTGCTCACCATCCAGTGTGAAAAAATATATTGAAACAGACATAAAATTCAAAATTATGTACATATGCGTGTTGAAGTCACCCTGTAGCCATTCTGGGTTTTGCTCTCTTCCTCTCTCCTGGAAGTAATCACCACCTCGACTTTGGTACTTATTATTTCCATGCATTTATTTATTTTTCAGCATATATATTCTGAAGCAATATGTACCTTGAAGAAGCCAGGTACCATACTGTATAGCAACGTGTGTTTCAGTAGCACATTGAAACATAACATAATGTAGAATATTCCCGAGGTGAAGCTCGTAGTTCTGCAACTGGGAAGCATACCAGAATCACCAGGGGAGCTTAAAAAAATTATCAGCATCCTGGAACTGCATGAATTCTACCTGAATATCTCTGGGTATTCAACATTGCCTCTCTCAATCCCTCAAGTGCTTCAGCTGGGAGGCCAGGATTGAGCACCGGTGGTATTGCCTATAACTGAGTGTAGCAGTCAGCAGCCAAGGTCAGGAGCCAGCGTCTGGGCTTTGAATCCTGCCTCCAAAACTCCATCATCTTAAGGGCTCCCCAGACACTCCACTTAGCGAGTCCGGAAGGAGCAGCGCACAGCATCTCCTCTCAGAGGCACAGAGCAGAATCCAATGCTACCTCTTCAAATAACCTCCCCTGCGCATTCTTTTTTCTTTTTTTATTCCTGAAATATTCAACTCAGGTATTTCAATAGGACTTTCCATTTATGTCTTTAAAAAAAAAAAAGGTCAATTCCTTCATTAATTAACTTTTCTGAGTTTGCAAGACTTCATTGGAAGACATACACTGAGGAATGGACCAATCATAATTGTATGGCTGGATGAATTTTTACAGACTAGACACACTCACGTAACCAGCGCCTAGATGATGGAACAGAACATCGCCAGTCCCCAGAAGCCCTTGCAGGCGCGTATAGTCTCTACTCTCTGCAAGGGCAAATGTCTTTTTTTTTTTTTTTTTAGATTTTTTTTCTCAATTTTTAATTGGTTCATGTTAGTGATACATAATATTAGGATTCATTGTCACATAATTATAAGTATATGGAATATGATTTGCTTCAATTTAGTCCTCATCACCTATGTTTATACTTCCCCCTCTGCCTTTCTCCTGGTCCTAACCTCTACTTTATCGATTTTTCTGGCTCCACTGATATTTCCAGCAGCTATCTTATTGACATGTAGTATAATAGATGAATTTTGCCTATTTTAAAATTTCACATAAATAAAATAAAAATTTTTTAAAAACATGCAGAAAGGAAACAAAAAGATACTAATTGTAGGTAATGCATTTGATTCATTGCATAGAAAAATCAAAGAAACCATGTAAAGAGTTCTTTAACCTCATTTTGAAAGACCATTACTTATTTTTCTTCAAAGGTAAGAGATGTACCCACTCATCTATAGAGTGGCCAGCATCTTCTTGTGCAATGTACATTACTTAGAAAATAGCAGGTTATTTGAAAAGGAGTTATTGGAAAGGCCCCTGAGATCAACTCTGTGGGCCCTGTTAATAGATTGAAATAGTCCATAATCTAAAATTCACTTCTGTTTCTTTCATATAGGAGTATATATTTTAAGGTCTAAATGTGTATTCATAGTGATAATTTCAGGCAAAAACAAATGTTAATCTCAAATACCTCTTGGTTCACCTATTCAACACATTTTGAGCAAAACCAAACTTGGTCTCTGCCCTAATGGATTTTACATTACAGTCCAGTGAAAGAGAGAGACATTAATTGATGAATCATGAAAATAAATTTAAACTTTATGTTAAAGGCTGAAAGGAGGCAGGCACTGGGGAAAGTATGAGGAAGGGAAGTGACTTGGTTAGGGGAACCAAAGACTCTGCAAAGAAGTGAGGGTGGATGATAATTAAAAGCAGAATAACAAATAAATTGTGCTGGAATTAAAAAGAGCCTTGAGCCAGACACAGTGGCCCAAGCCTGTAATCCCAGCTGCTCGGGAGGCTGAGGCAGGAGGATCGCAAGTTCAAAGCCAGCCGCAGCAACTTAGCGAGGCCCTAAGCAACTCAGTGAGACCCTGTCTCTACATAAAATATAAAAAGGGCAGCGGATGTGGCTCAGTGGTTCAGCACCCCTGGTTCAATACCAAGTACCAAAAAAAAAAAAAAAAAAAAAGCCTTGAGAAATATTTCAGGTTACATACAGAGAAAAGGACTGTGACCCTTCAGGGTTGTGTTTGTCTGGAAGATTATCCAGATTGTCCACTATCCTCACTATCACCCCCAAATACACACACACACACACACACTTGCTGTGTAACTCTTATGTAACCTAAGGTGTCAGCTACAATTCCTTTTTCTTAGGGAGGAAATCTCTGGATATTCTCCATGAACCAACAGCAGGTCAAGACCCCTATTTCTACCCTGTTACACTGGTCGTATCTTCTCCGTAGCATTGTTAGATGTTTCCTCTTCTTTTAAAAATTTTTATTTGTTCTTTTTAGATATACATGACAGTAGAGTGTATTTGGACATATCATATGTACATGGAGTCTAACTTCCATTCTTGACATGATGTGGAGTTTCCCTGGTCGTGTGTTCATATATGCACACAGGAAAGTTCTGTCCCAGTCATTCCACTGTCTTTCCCATTCCCATCCTCCTTCCTTCCCTTCATTCTCCTTTGTCTAATTCAGTGAACTTCTATCTTCCCTTCACCTCCCTTATTGTGAGTTAGTATCCACATGTCAGAGAGAACATTCAGCCTTTGTTCTTTTGGACTTGGCTTATTTCACTTAGCATGATAGTCTCCAGTTCCATCCATTTACCGGCAAGTGCCATCATTTTATTCTTCTTTAAGGCTGAGTAATATTCCATTATGTATAGATACCATATTTTCTTTATCCATTCATCTGTTGAAGAGCACATAGGTTAGTTCCATAACTTAGCTATTGTGAATTGAGCTGCTATAAACACATCACTATAGTATGCTGATTTAAATTCTTTGGGTATATACCGAGGAGTAGGATAACTGGGTCAAATGGTAGCTGCATTCCAACTTTTCTGAGGAATCTCTGTACTGCTTTTGCTTTGGTTAATATTGTATTTATTATCTTTTTGGAAGCATGCCAGGGGAATATGGCCAAAATTGAGTGGAAAATATGCTAATAGCATCTTGACATTCCCCCAAATGAAAACTGTGGCATAGATTAAGAAAAATACATGATGCAGTATCAATGATACAAATTAAAACATTAAAAGCTAATATTCAGGCATAATATGACATCAGGCATGTGATGTAAGCATATGGTAAATATCCTCTCAGATTATCTTGAAAATGTAGGGAACAAAAGATGAATTTACCATTATAAGTTTCACTCAGACCAGAGCAGTCAAATAACTTGCCAAAGGTCACACAGCTTATACAAGTTAAGATTTGAACTGATTCTTATTCTGGAGCGGTGTTGTTTGATAGGATTATAATTAATGGGCATGGTGGTACTGGCCTGTAATCCCAGAACTTGGAAGGCTGAGGCAGGAGGACTGTAAATTCAAAGCCAGCCTCAGTAATTTAGCAAGGCCCTAAGCAACTCAGTGAGACCCTGTCTCTAAATAGAATATAAAAAGGGCTGGGGATGTTGCTCAGTGGTTAAGCACCCCTGGGTTCAGTCCCTGGTACCAAAAAGAAAGAAAAAAGAAAGAAAAAGAGAGAGAGAGGGGAAGGGAGAGAGAGGGAGGGAGGGAGAGAGGGAGAAAAACAGAAAAGGAAGAAATATAATTTAAGCCACATATGCAATTTTGAATATTTTTGATTTTCTGGTAGCCATATTTGAACAGTAAAAAGAAACAGGGGAAATTTGTTTTAACATTTGCTATTTAACCCAACATATCCAAAATATTATCACTTCAACATATAATCAAAATAAAGATTATTAATGAGATTTAAATCATTGTTATCATGAGTTTTGAAATCCATTGTGCATTTTATGGCAAATAAAATGCAGCACATCTCCATTTAAATGCAAATTTTTTGGTACCAGGGATTGAACTCAGGGTTACTGGACCACTGAGCCACATCCCCAGCCCTATTTTGTGTTTTATGTAGAGACAGGGTCTCACTGAGTTGCTTAGCACCTCGCCGTTGCTGAGGCTGGCTTTGAACTCACGATCCTCGTGTCTCAGCCTCCTGAGCTGCTGGGATAACAGGCAGGCATGTGCCCCCGCGCCCGGCTTGAGTGCACATTTTTAGCAGAAATAGGTAATAGATATTTAGATTTCATACATTTGTAGTTGAAAAAGAAAGCTCACATATCAGAGTGTTCTAAGCTGTAGGAGTTTCTTATACCTGAATTGAGTATTCATTTTTCTAAATTGTAATTTAAATGAGTATTAAACAAAATTAAAATCACAGCTCCTCAGTCTCACTAGCCACATTTCAAGGGTTTTCTAACTGCATGTGATATATAGCTGGCCTATGAGATAGCCCAGCACCCGAGCTCAGGCCCTGACCACTACTCCACCTGGCCTCCTCACCACACTAACACAATCACAGTGTTAACGGTAAGAATATTATAAAGCCATTTGCATAGCTATAAAGCTATGTGTATAGAGTTCAGGAAAATAAGATTGGGACTCTACACTTTGGGTCACCCAGAGCCGCTTCATGCATCTTGGGCACTCCTCACCTGAGTGAACTGAGGTCTGGGGTGGATCCATGAACCTCAGGGTTTTAGTCAACTTTTTTGCTGCTGTGATTAAAAGGGCCTAACCAGAACAACTGTAGAGAAGGAAAAGTTTATTTGGAGGCTCACAGTTTCAGCAGTCTAGGTCCAGAGAGCCAGCTCCACTCCTCCAGGCTCAAGATGAATTTGAACATCATGGCGGAAGAGTGTGGTAGAGGGAAGCAGCTCACATAATGATCACAGAGCAGAGAGAGACTCCACTCTCCAGATACAAATACATCCCTCCCTTGGTCCTCTTCCTCTGTCCTCATGGTTTCCTTCTATTTTTTAAAATAAATTTTATTTATTTATTTATTTATTTATTCTACTTAGGTTTACATGACAGCAGAATGTATTTTGATTCATTGTACACAGATGGAGCACAACTTTTCATTTCTCTGGTTGTACACGTTGTAGAGTCTCACCATATGTGCAGTCATACATGAAACTAGGTCATTGTTGTCCATCTCATTCCACCATCTTTCCTTCCCCTGTGCTCCCTCCCTCCCCTCCTTCCCCTTTGACCAGAGTTCCTCCATTCTTCCCATGCCCCCTCCCCCATTATGGATCAGCATCCACTTATCAGAGAGAACATTCAGCCTTTGATTTTTTGGGATTGGCTTATTTCGCTTAGCATGATGTTCTCCAACTCCATCCATTTACCGGTCAGCAGGATTTTTGTTTGTTTTGTTTTGTTTTCTGAGCCACATCCCCAGCCCTTGTTTTTTTGTTTTTTTTTTTTTAATTTTATTTTGTGCCATCATGCCAGGCAAATGTTAACAGTTTTGAGAATACATGATTATTTGCTTATGTCCAGTGGAAGAGAAAGAGCCTGTTGCCCTAGGATCCTGTAGGAAATGGCTTTCAATGAACCTCTGTTTGGCCGGATTTGGTAATATATCCATTTTATATTTATGAAATAGTCAAGAGGAATACAATTCTTCAATTAATTGGTTGAGGTCTGGCTCACAAGATCTGTACTTGGAATTGGGGTGGCAGAAGCTTCACCCAGAGCACTCAGCTGAGATTGAGGAGGGGTCTCAAAGGAAATTCAGTCATTTTTGCTCATAAGGAAATCTACAGAGGTTGGCCAGTCTACCTGCTGCCCTCACTATCTCAGGCAGAGAGAATGATGCTGCCTCCAAATGCCTAATACCATCATTAAACATTCAAGTTTCAATATGACTTAAAAAAATTTTTACAAGTACTAAGTGTGTCAGTGACACTGTGATTGTTGAGACAGTTGTCCCCTCCAAAGGGGGGACATAGGAAGGGTACAAGTGGTAGAAGCAGAGGAAGGATGAAGTTGGATGTGGATTTTCATTTATACTGGTCGGAAGAAAGACATTCATTAATCTTCCCTCAGAATTGCAGCCACGGCCAAAGGAGACATCCCATCATTTTCCATCACCATAATTGCTTAGCCATTTTCTATATAGTGACCATGCTGAGAACTTACAGCAAAAAGAACGGCCATGCTCAGCTTTTGCAAGGAGCAATACATTTCAACAGGAATAAAAAAAAAAAGATTAGTTCTGTAAAACAAAACCAGTGTACATGTCTGAGAAAGTTAGCTCCAATAGAAGTAAACTGAAATTAAAATTTGACTTTCAGGCTATGCATTACATGCTTTATTTGCTATGATTGATTTTTTTGTATGTGTGTGGCAGTGTTTGGGATTGGTTATGATTGATTTTTTCCCAGTTAATTAGAGTGATTCCTGATTAAATCAAACATTTCCCCCCAGGGATGCTCTTTACTGTACTTTTTAATTTTTCTTTGCAAATAAATTATATTTCCATGTGGTTTTAATTTTACTTGTATACCTTAACACTTTGCATAACAAATGCTTATAGAAACTGGTAGTTAAAACAGACTAAAATGAAAAGCTTCTAGTAAGATACACTTCCAACAGCATGAGAGGTTATAAAGGAAAACAAAGCTTAAAAATGTACTTTGTCATAGTTTTGCTGTTATATTTTAGTTTCTGCCCTCTTGCAAAGCAAAATGGAAAAAAATAAAGACCCAAGGGGAAAATATACAAATTATGCCACATTTTATTTCACCTTGATGCTAAGAACCTCTGCTTGATAAGGTGGTAAATTCGTAATAAATATCCCACTAGACTAGAACATTAGCTCCATGTGGACAGGAAGGGGTCTGTTTATTTCCACCAGATCCATGTATTTTCCATAATAAGAGTTGGAGAAAATTGTTAGACAAATACATGCAGGGTGAAGAAACTGATGTCCTCATGGTCAACTGAGCATGCGATTCTTACAGCTGTGAGAGAATCAAGATTACAGCATAGGATCTCCTGATTGACCTTGACCTGATGCTCTTTAGCCAGAATGATAACTGCAAGCAACAACGTGCCTAGACATATTCTCTGCCATTCCATCTGCTCTCAGTTTTCACTATCGACCCCTGGCTTATTTGTAGCTGGGGGTGGTGGTGCACACCTGTAATCCCAGCGGCTCAGGAGACTGAGGCAGGAGGATCGTGAGTTCAAAACCAGCCTCAGCAAAAGCGAGGCACTAAGCAACTCAGTGAGACTCTGTCTCTAAATAAAATACAAACTAGGGCCGAGGATGTGGCTCAGTGGTCGAGTGCCCTTGAGTTCAATCCCTGGTACCCCCCAAAAAAGTTTAACGATGTGTCCAACCCAGGAGCTCGTGTTCTAAGTTAAAACAATATATATGTACATCCTGTCTTCTGCTTGCAGTGACCTAAGGCAGGTATAAGACCTAGGCCAATCAGAATGGCTCTCCCAATGTCTGCAAGCACTATTTTGGGGTGTGCTTTCTCTGGATAGATTGGGGTGTGAGTGGGAAAGCTGAAACACTGCAGTTTGTCCAGAGGATAGGCCCATAGTGGACACGGCCATCTTTATCCTATGCAGGGAGCCAGTCAGATGAAAATACTCATTCTTGGGGAGAACACAACTGAGAGAAGAGAACTAAACCCAGAGTTGGCTGTACACCTCTGGACCAAACTCCCTACTAAAGTTTGACCTACCTTTATTGTTCTGCTCAAGTTTCTTGAAGAAACCAAGTCATAGCCAACACAAAGGTGCTTGTAGACGTCCCACCATGTGCAAATATGGCGAAAGCCAGTTAACACACAATATTTTATTTTGTTTCCACAACATCCATAGGAGGTCGTTGTTAATTCTGTTATCACGTTTTTATAGATGAAATCATGGAGGCCCTGAAAGGATACAGGATGTATCCAAGGTCTATTATGGATTCTACTCTGGCTACAGAACC
>PVHX01000839.1:204795-249303 GCA_004024805.1 Geosciurus inauris | reverse complement strand
TCCAAAGCGCTGTATAAATTCAATGTGATTCCAATTAAAATCCCAACATAATTCCTTATAGAAATAAAAAAGGCAATCATGAAATTCATTTGGAAAAGTAAGAGACCCATAATAGCCAAAGCAATCCTTAGCAAGAAGAGCAAAGCAGGAGGTATCACAATACCAGACCTTAAACTATACTACAAAGCTATAGTAATAAAAATGGCATGGAACTGGCACCAAAATAGACATGTAGACCAGTGGTGTAGAATAGAAGACACAGAGACAAACCCACTTAAATACAGTTATCTTATATTAGACAAAGATGACAAACACAGACATTGGAGAAACGATAGCCTGTTCAACAAATGGTGCTGGGAAAACTGGAAATCCATATGCAGCAAAATGAAACTAAACCCCTATCTCTCACCATGCACAAAATGCAACTCAAAGTGGATCGCTGACCTAGGAATTAGACCAGAGACCTGTGCCTTGTTGAGGAGAAAGTAGGCTCAAAACTTCATCGTGTTGGATTAGGCCCCGACTTCCTTAACAAGACTCCTATAGCGCAAGAAGTAAAATCAAGATCAAGAATCAATAAATGGGATGGATTCAAAAAAAGCTTCTCAGAAAAAGAAACAATCAATGAAGTGAACTGAGAGCATACATTCTGGGAACAAATTTTTGCCACACGCACATCTGGTATAGCACTAATCTCCAGGATATATGAAGAACTCAAAAAACTTAACACCAAAAAAACAACCCAGTCAATAAATGGGCTAAGGAGTTGAACAGACACTTCTCAGAAAAAGATATACAATCAATCAACAGACATATGAAAAAATGTTCAACATCTCTGGCAATCAGAGAAATGCAAATCAAATCTACTCTAAGATTTCATCTCACGCCAGTCAGAATGGCAATTATCAAGAACACAAACAACAATAAGTGTTGGCGAGGTTTTGGGGAAAAAGGCACACTCAGACATTGCTGATAGGACTGCAAATTGGTGCAACCAATCTGGAAAGCAGTATGGAAATTCCTTAGAAAACTTGGAATGGAACCACCATTTGACCCAGCTATCCCACTCCTTGGTCTATACCCAAAAGCCTTAAAAACAGCATACTACAGTGCTGCAGCCACTTCAATGTTTATAGCAGCTCAATTCACAATAGCTAAAGTGTGGAACCAACCTAGATGCCCTTCAATAGATGACTGGATAAAGAAACTGTGGTCTATATACACAATGGAATATTACTCAGCAATAAAAGAGAATACAATTATGGCATTTGCAGGTACATAGGTGGAGTTAGAGAATATCATGCTAAGTGAAGTAAGCCAATCCTAAAAACCAAATGCTGAGTGTTCTCTCTGATAAGTGGATGTTGATCCATAATGGGGGAGAGGACATGGGAAGAATGGGGGAACTTTGGTCAAAGGTAAGGGAGTGGGGACAGTAAAGATGGTGGAATGAGATGGACATCATAGCCCTAGCTTCATGTGTGACTGCATATATGATGTGATTCTACATCATGTACAACCAGAAAAATGAAAAGTTGTGCTCCATCTGTGTATGATGAATCAAAATGCATTCTGCTATCATGTATACCTAAGTAGAATAAATCAATTAAAAAGATAAAAAATAAAAAATTTAAAAGGTCCAGTTATGTAGCTTAGTGATGGAATGCCTACTATGTTCAATCTTTCATACAAAAAAAAAAGGAGAAAAGAATTCCCAATATTCATTCACATTTTTACTGTTTGCTTTTCACTTCTTTGTGTGGATTCAGATTCTATTAAGACTTTCTTTCTGAGCCACCTCCTTTAACTTTCTTACAGTGCAAGTATACTAGTTATAAATTATTTTATCTATTGAATGTCTGAAAAAGTCTCTATTTCACCCTTATTTGGGGGAGGGGGTACTGGGTATTGATCTCCGGGACACTCAATCACTGAGCCACATCCGCAGCCCTATTTTTGGTATTTTATTTAGAGACAGGGTCTCATGGAGTTGCTTAGTGCCTCACTTTTGCTGAGGATGGCTTTGAACCCACGATCCTCCTGCCTCAGCCTCCTAGGCTGCTGGGATTACAGGCATACACCACCACACCTGGCTTCACCTTCATTTTTGAAATATATCTTCACTGAATTTAGATTCTAGATTGACAGTTTTCTTTCAGTGTTCAAGAGCTTGGTCCATTTTAGTGCAGATCTGCACTATAAAAATGATTGCTGTCATTAATTTTGTTCCTGGATATGTGGTATATCTTTTTTCTCTATCTGCTACCAATATTCTCTTTATTACTGGTTTTAGAAATTTAATTATGATTTGCATTTGTGTAGTTTTCTTCCTATGTAAAGAGTTTCTAGGATCTGTGAGTTTGTACTTGTCATTAGCTCTGGAAGATTTTTACTTACTGTTTTCTTGTATCTCCTTCTATCTTTTCTACTTCAGAAACTCCCATTACATGCCACTCGAAACCACTTGAAATTGTCCCACAGCTCCCTGTTGCTGTGTTCATTCTTATCTCTTGAGAATGTGGAGTATTTTATAGCTGTTTTCCTGCCCTTGTTTACTTGATCTCATTCAGCAGTTCACAGATCCTAATTCAATAATCAGCAGCTTTTCTTGTTTTGTTTCTATTGGTCGATTCTTCTCCTCATTAAAGATCGTATTTTCTTGCTTCTTTACATAGTTGGTAATTATTTATTAGATGCCAGACACTTGTTTGGTGCTGGATATTTTGGTATTTGTAGAAATACACTTGAGTTTTGTCTGGGAAAAAAATTCAATGTTTTTAAGAATTGCTTTTGTTAAGTGGCAAGGAACTCAGCCAGCTTAACCAGAACAAGAGCATGCATGCAAGAAGGAAGAGACTTGCAGGACTCTGTTCTTATTAAAGTCCGTAGGTGTTTTCCCTTAGGCATTCCCACAAGTGTTGTAGATTGGTCAGTTTAAAGAAGACTCAGAAGAAGGAGGAATTTATTTACATGACTTTGGTGTTGATCATCCGATTTGATTGTGGTTAGTTAGCATCTGTGAGGTGTGTTGAGTTTTGGGCCAGTGAGATGAGGAACAAGTAGGCTATATCACAAACAACCACACAGCAAGGAAAAGTTCCAATTAGACAGGACTGGGTACAACTCGGTTCAAACAACTTGTGTCAGACTTAACATATGCCAAGGCAACAACTATATTAAACAAACACATGACACCAGTTTGGCAAATAAAAATACAAGACACCCTCTATTTTATCTGACAATCTTAGCTGGGTATAAAATTAGAAGTTCTGGGCGTGGGGTTGGGAATGTTACAGAGAAGGAAAGGGCAGATTTCAGGAGTACCCAGACCCTGGCAGTCCCAGGGTATCTAGTGTTTAGAGCCAAAAGAACTCTTCACAAGCAGGGTTTACACTGGCTCAGAGATTAAATAAGTTGAGGCACAAAATCCTATGAGCAAGTAAGCAGGAGCCAAGGTTGGCAGAGTTGGGTTTATAGTTGAAGTTATGGTAAAGCTGGTTCTTTCTTCCTTCTTTCTTCCTTCCTTCCTTCCTTCCTTCCTTCCTTTCTTTCTTTCTTTCTTTCTTTCTTTCTTTCTTTCTTTCTTTCTTTCTTTCTGTACTAGGAATTGAACTCAGGAGCATTCAATCCCTGAGCCACATCCCCAGCCCTATTATATAGTTTATTTAGAGACAGGGTCTCCGGAGTTGCATTGCTGAGGCTGGCTTTGAACCCGTGGACCTCCTGTCTCAACCTCTGGAGCTGCTGGGATTACAGGCATGGGCCAGTGTGCACCACCATGCCCGGCAAAGCTGGTCTTTCTTATAAGACAGAGAGTGAGGGTTTGGCAGTCATTCTCTGAGTGAGTACATAGATGCCGAAGGTCAAGTGCCTCAAAGCTAGTGGGTAGAACAGAAATATAAACTCCACTAAAACCAAAATGACACATCAAAGGAATCAATTGAGCATACCAGATGTGCCCGTGCCCATCAAGGATGACAAAATCAAACCTCATCACCTCATGACACACCGTAGACTTCAGCATGCTCTTCTTCGTGACCTTCAGCACATAAGCACCCATTGCGTTGTGCTGTTCAGCTTCTGTTTTCATCAACTCAAGTATAAACAACTCAAAGACAAAAAGTGTCCCAGGTTCCTTAGGTCTGTGTGTTAAATACTCAATGGCATTTTAATAATTGAATGAATGATGTTTCAGGGAGATGTTTAGAGACAAGGTGCTTCTACTGTGGTGCCATTATTAATGATTCCTCCAGGAGGAGAGAAGCATCTTGGGACTCTGAGTGTCCCAGGCTACCCAGACTGTATGCTCACTCTTCCTTGTTGTTTTTCAGAGGGCATTATTCCTGGGCCCCCCACAGACCTCTCTGTCACTGAGGCCACCCGGAGCTACGTAGTACTAAGCTGGAAGCCCCCTGGCCAGCGTGGCCATGAGGGCATCATGTACTTTGTGGAAAAGGTAAGACTCCAGAATCAAGGTTACCTCATACATTTCCTAAAGATTTATTATTATTATTTTTTAAATAGAGGTTAAAGTTCTGGGAATAATGAACTGAGAAAGAAGAAAAAGGGGAGCATCCTGAACTCTTTAAATCCTTACAAACTATGTACTCTTTCCATAGAAAAACGTATATCATGTAGAACTTTGCCTGAAAGTTCAGGGGGTGGGGGGCTTATGGAGCTTTAATCATGTCCCTTATAAGAAAAAGAAATGTTTTTTAAAAAATATTTTTTTAAGTTGTTGATGGACCTTTATTTTTTTCATTTATTTATATGTGGTGCTAAGAATCGAACACAGTGCCTCACGCATGCTAGGCAAGTGCTCTACCACTGAGCCACAACCCCAGCCCCTGAAAAAGAAATATTCCTGAAACTGTAGATTGCCTTTATGATGGCATTTTTGTGGATATTTTCTCTGTCCCCCTTTATCTGTTAAGGGATCTTCATCCCTCTACCACTCGACCTTGTATAATAGGGAATGGACATCAATGGGGTAAATGGGACAGAGGAATAGAGAAGCTCCACTATTTTCAAACACCAGGGAGATTGGAGCTTACGAGCACTCACACACCACTGTGCTCAGCTAGCGTTACTCTAAGTGCAAGGAGTGGAGTAGGGTTGGGATAGTTCTTTGCCCCAAATATCTTACAATTATGTTGGGGATCAGAACGCTGGGGTGGGGGGTGGGGGCGCACATACAATGAAGGCCTGGAGTGAGCGAAATGGATGAGGATGAAATATGATTCAGTCACACACCCCTGTTCAAGGGGAGTTCTGATAAGCATTGATGCCCAGCAAATGGAAGAGTCAGCCTAGCCAGGACACTGTTGAGGAAACTGATGCAGTTGCCAGGATGGAAACACAGGAGAGCCTGCAGGTAAGGTATGGGTCAAAATGCAAGAAATCCCTAGTTCACAGGATCACGGCTTCTTGAAAAGCATGTTTAAAGAATTTGCTTAAAATGAGGTTCAAAATCCATTTAAGTTTTGATTAGGGGTGGGGATATTGCAGTGGTAGAACACTTACCTAGCATGCATGGGCCTTGTGTTTGATCCCTCGTACTTCAAACAAACAAACAAAACCCCCATGTATGATTAGGGTATAATTGAGAAAATAAAACAAACTACTTTTTTGTATTACATGTTAGAACATTTACATTTTTATTGGTAGTGATGATGAACTATGTTTTGTTTGGTTGGTTCTTGGCTTTTTTTGTTTTTGTTTTGTACTGAGATTAATCCCAGGGGTGCTTCGCCGCTGAGCCACATCCATAGCCCTTTTTTTTTTTTTTTTTCCGGTACCAGGAATTGAACTCACGGGCACTTGACCACTGCCACATCCCCAGCCCTATTTTGTGTTTTATGTAGAGTCAGTGTCTCACGGAGTTGCTTTAGCGCCTTGCTGTTGCTGAAGCTGGCTTTGAACTCACGATTCTACTGTCTCAACCTCCCAAAGTGCTAGGATTACAGGCTTGTGCCACTGCATCTAACTCCTTTTTTTGTTTTTTATTTTGAGACAGGATCTCTCTATGTTGCTGAGGCTAGTCTTGAACTTGTGATCCTCCTGCCTCAGCCTCTTAAACTGCTGGGATTACAGATGTGCTCCACCATGCCCGGCCTATTTTTGGAACAATAAATGAAACCAGCATTTGCACTTTCAAATTTTATTTTTATACACTAGCATGAAAACTTATCATTTACATTTTACTTTGATAGCAAAATCATAGAAGGACCTTTTTCACATAAATATGGAGCTCCAAGAATTTTCCTTTTTTATCTTAAATGCTTATTCTGATATTCAATTTCAGAACATCTATTAGGTCACCTTCCCTGACAATTATTGCAAGATAAAAAGTTTCACAACCATCTGTAAAGTAGGTAGCAACATAAAAACAATATGCAGATATCTTTATGGTCTTTCATTTATTTCAAGTCAATGGCCCTTGACAAAATTATAGGAGAGCTAAAAACGCGAGGGTCCACAATTTTCCTTTATTAGTTACTTTTCTCACAGTTAGCTCATGTCTTTGAGCTGCATTCCTTTCTTCCTTCATATCCCTAGCAAACTGGTAACCACAAATACATCATTTCTTCCACATGAACATGGACATTTTCCAAAAGAGTCTGGTTTTGCAAAAGCAATATTTAAAATTGATATGTATATAGTTATATTTTCTAGATATTAGCCTCAAATAAAATAAAATGCTATCCAGTAGCATTCTGAGGGGTTTTTTTTTGTTTGTTGTTTAACAGAGGGCAAGAATAGAGTGGTAGATACATGTTCCCTTCTGGGGTTGTTTGACACACACCCGCTCTTCATCTCTTTGAAACGATCCACAGGAAGAAGTTCTGAACAACCTCTGTGACAGTAATTACCATCTTTCCTATAATAACAAAGCACAACAACCCAGTTCTGAGGCATTTTCTGATGAGTCAACCCTGGCTTCTATTAAATGTTTCCTCTGCTCACATCAACTCTAACTTTTCCCTGAAAGTCTGTAACTTCTCTAGACCTAAATACATATGAATCTGTGATTAAAGATATTAAGTATCTTCAACCAGCCCACCCATTTAGATTAAAGATATTAAGTATCTTCCACCAGCCCACCCATTAGATAGAAGAGGATGTTCATTGGTACTATGTTGAGTTGAGATGCTGCGTGGGGTTTAGTCCACTCTTACAGAACACCCAGGATGCTGGGGCGCTGGGGATGCAGAACACATCCAAAGACTTGGGGGTGTGTACAGAATGGTCTAAATGTCAAACCATTCCGAGCTGAGTCTAAAATTATTTTTTCTGAATTACTTCTCATATGTCTTTCTCCCTTCTAAGGGGAAATGGTTAACCCCCTTTGGTCCCACGGTGTGTTTCAATTCCCAGAATGTCCATGCATCTGGCAGTGCTGCTTCTTGGGTTACTCCTGTGCTTGCACTTTCTCATGGAACTTTTCACCTGGGATTTGTATGCACATAGAACATGAACCTGCCTGTTATGTCTACAGGCCTGCAACCAACCAGTTATGTCACATCTGTGATCCCTAAAATGGTTGAAATTGTTTTATTAGTGAGGGAATCAGATGGTTCCATTTCTGCACTCCAACCCTTCTTATTCTGTATTCTTTTCAGTCCTCAATTGTTTCCCAGTGTGTCTTACATCTTGAGCTCTTTCCCTTATTCCCCTGTCAAAAGTACAGTCATGTCAGAGATAAGGACATATCACTTGCCAGCTCTGTTTCTATTAGCAGGAATGAAAATAATATTTGTCATAAGCCTGGAACTTTTCTACATGTTAACCTACTGAATTCTTTTTTTTTTTTTTTTTTTTTTGGTACCAGGGATTGAACTCAGGGGTGCTCGACCACTGAGCCACATCCCCAGCCCTATTTTGTATTTTATTTAGAGATAGGGTCTCACTGAGTTGCTTAGTGCCTCACCTTTGCTGAGGCTGGCTTTGAACTCACGATTCTCCAGTCTCAGCCTCCCTAAGTGCTGGGATTATAGGTGTGCGCCGCCGCACCTGGCTCCCACTGAATTCTTAAAGTAACCCTTAGAGGTTCATATTTTTATTTTCATTACTGTTATTTTGTAGATGAGAGAATTGAGACATTGGTGGCATATATAATTTGTGCATGTCACACAGCAAGCATGAGCCTGAGTTAGGATTTGAACCTGGGAAGTCTGGCTCAGATCTATAATTCCAGCTATCGGTTGAGCATTCCTAATTTGAAAATCCAAAATCGTGAGCCAACAACATGCTCAAAATGTTTTGGATTTCGGGTTTTCAGATTGGGGATTCTCAACCAGTAAAGTCTATACAAATTTTCCAAAAATCAAAAGAATTCCAATATCTGAGGCATTTCTGATTCCAAGCATTTCAAATAAGAGATATTCAACCTGTATTATGCAAGGCTGCCTTTCAGTCTTCCCAAATTCAATCCCTTGAGAACTTCAATATCCTCGTTGAGAGGGGTAAAGTTATAATGGTTTATAAAGTTAATAACATAACAAAAGGCAGCTATTATTTTTATTATGAAAGTATACATGGCCAGTAATTGTTTAAGACACCTCCCCCCCCCCAGGGGGATATGTCAAAACAAAACTATAAACTAAAAACTTAAATGTCAGAGAGAATGTTATCCTTTATTTTTTTAATATATTTTTTTCATATTTAATTTATTTATTTGTTCTATTTAGGCTTACATGATAACAGAGAGCAATTTGATTCATTGTACATAGATAGAGGATAACATAGCAATTCTCTAGTTGTAAGTTGTACAGAATCACAACATACATAGTTAGGGCTATGATGACCATCATATTCCACCACCTTTACTGTCCCCATGCCCTCTCCCCCCTTACACTCTTGTGAACAGAGTTCTTCCATTGTTCCCATGTCCTTCCCCACATTATGGATCAGCACCCACTTATCAACAAGTACATTCGGCATTTGGTTTTCTGAGATTGGCTTACTTCACTTAGCATGATATTCTCCAACTCCATCCATTTACCTGCAAATGCCATAATTTTATTCTCTTTTATTGCTGAGTAATATTCCATTGTGTATATAGACCACAGTTTCTTTATCCAGTCATCTATCGAAGGGCATCTAGGTTGGTTCCACACTTTAGCTATTGTGAATTGAGCTGCTATAAACATTGAAGTGGCTGCAGCACTGTAGTATGCTGTTTTTAAGGCTTTTGGGTATAGACCAAGGAGTGGGATAGCTGGGTCAAATGGTGGTTCCATTCCAAGTTTTCTAAGGAATCTCCACACTGCTTTCCAGATTGGTTGTACCAATTTGCAGTCCCACCAGCAATGTATGAGCGTGCCTTTTTCCCCACAACCTTGCCAATACTTATTGTTGTTTGTATGCTTGATAATTGCCACTCTGACTGGCGTGAGACAAAATCTTAGGGTAGTTTTGATTTGCATTTCTCTGATTGCTAGAGATGTTGAACATTTTTTCATATGTCTGTTGATGGATTGTATATCTTCTTCTGTGAAGTTTGTGTTCAGCTCTTTGGCCCATTTTATTGATTGGGGAGAATGTTGTCCTTTAATAGGCAGATCACACACACACAAATGACACATTATCCTAAAAGACACTGCAAGGGAACTTAGAGGTTGCCTCACTAAATCTGCCCATTTTACAGATGACAAAACCCAGACCAAGGGCATTCATGTGACTTTCCAAGGTCATGTAGCTCATTATTAGCATAACTAGGATCAGACTCTGTATCTTTGGGTCCCTTCCATCATTCCATGCCTCCCATCAAGTCAATGAAGATTATGCTGAATGATGTTCTAGTAAACTTATATGCCCCAAATGTACAGCTGGCCAATCTGTCACAAACATTGGATTTCTGGAAAAATCTTTTGAAACAATTAAAAATATCTGTAACAAAATCAGGCAAGATTTTAGAAACTCTGCTTCTGCTGACCTTGGGCAGAGTTGTAAGTAGACTAGGAAAGAAAAAGGATCACTGAAGACTTGTGACAGTTTTCTTACTCTATTCTCTACCAAAGCTCACCATATTCTCCATTTAAAGATTTCTGTGTAGCTCTACATTATTTTAATTTTAAGAGTGGAATCTCTTTAAATTAGTTTTCCCATTAATTACCCTAAAATTTGTGCAAGAATAAAAAGCTCACATTCTTTGTCTTTCACAAATTTCATTCATTCATTCAGAATAAAAAAGTTGATTACTATGTGACAGGTACAGTTCTAGGCTCTGGGTTAGAGTAGCGAAGTCAACAGCTCTCTAAATTCATGGAAGTACTTTCCAGTGGAGAAGACAGCAAATATCAAACACAGCATATTACATTTAATTATCCACCCTATGCATTATAAAAATGCCTGACTCCAAACTATCCTTGAAATAAAGACTTGTGTAAGTACATCGATTTGGTTAACAAAGGAAGTGAAGTCTTAAAGTCACATATTTGTCAACACCGCCTTTGGTGTAGAGAATCCTGTGGACTCCAGGGGCCTCATCCCCCACTTCCTTCTCTTCTCCGGTCCAACTTAGTAGCAGGTGGCAGTGTGTTGACAGGTAAGTAAAACTTGGAGATGCCTGACCTTGAACCCCCTTTGTACTCGATGGGCTTTCAATGGGGCTCACTGATCTTGCTGCAGTGTGACGCGGGAACGGAAAACTGGCAGCGGGTGAACACAGAACTCCCGGTGAAGTCTCCCCGCTTCGCCCTCTTCGACTTGGCCGAGGGGAAATCCTACCGCTTCCGTGTGCGCTGTTCGAACTCAGCAGGAATTGGGGAACCCTCCGAGGCGACGGAAGTGACTGTGGTAGGGGACAAACTTGGTAAGTATAGAGTCAGGTGGAGCAACTGCGAACTTATGTACTCTAAAAGAAAATTCCAAAGCAGAATTGAGTTAGTAAACATACATGCATATACATACATGTATCTATGTGTGTATTTATATACATAACCGAGCATTTAAATGAATTTAAAACTGAACACATCTAATGCAATATTTTGGGAGGAAAGAGATTTACTTGTGATGTTAAACACAGAAGCTCTTAATGTCAGCTATTCTGAGTTCATTTTATAGCTGTTTTCTGATTATTTTCTTTTTTTGTTATTTCTTCCTTTCTCACCCTTCTGTTTTGGTCTTACAAACACATACATACACACACACAGATTAAAAATGGTGACATCCTTCTCTCATTATATATTTAACTGTGTTTGGCCTGTGTTTGGAATGGCCTGAGGCATGGAATGACTGTGTTTGGCCTATATATTGATTAAAAATTCATTATTTTTGTTTACAAAAAATAAACTTCCCCAAGAGTTTCAGGAGCTAATGTGTTTTTTCTAAAGTTCATGGAAATTTATTTATTGCTCTCAAACTAGCATTTAAAATTTTTCTGCCTTAACAAATGTATTATGAAGTAAAAGCAGCTGTGTGTTTGACATGATTATTTGCATACAATTTCCATTTGTGTGTGTGTTTGTGTATATGTTTGTGTAAATGTGATGAGGTTGGATTTTTCTAAATCCACCCTGGGTTTGATCACCATTTTCCTCCTTACTCAGATATCCCCAAGCCCCCTGGCAAAATCATCCCAAGCAGAAACACAGATACCTCTGTGGTGGTTTCTTGGGAGGAGTCCAAAGATGCCAAAGAGCTGGTGGGATACTACATCGAGTCAAGCATCGTTGGCTCTGGCAAGTGGGAGCCCTGCAACAACAACCCTGTGAAGGGCTCACGGTAATTAAAACGGGTGTTTTAGAGCCACCATGGGCCCAAACTGCAGCACAAACATCTAATGAAAGGAGATTAAAAAAGAGAAAAATACCACACATCTACTTTAATTATCCAAACCTATTTAAAATGGAACATGTCTAATGGAGTACATTTGGGAAGAAAAGTTTTGCTTGTAATGTTAAACACTTAGAAACAATGGCAGCTCTTCCGAGAGTTCACTTCATACCTCTTTTCTGACTCTTTTTCTTTTTTATTATTTCTGTCATTCTTCCCCCTCTGTTCAGGGCTTTAATAGGCGATGAGATACCAGATTCCAAGGATCTAATAGGTTCTACCAAACATAAATGAACAGAAAACAAACTTTTATCACCATTTTACAAATTCTAAGCATCACCCTATGCTAAGCAGACATAAGAAACAGCAATACAAGGACATTCAGGATGCTTTGTCACCTCTTTTTCTCTGTTTTTTATGCAGGGAGGGTCGTTTTTTGTTGTGGCTTTCAACTAGATTCTTAACCAGCTTTGTAAACTGGTGGTGAATTCTGCACCCACACTCTGAGCTTCCTTTGCTTTAGAACCACTCTGAGAGGGGGATCAGATGGGCTTATTGGGCAGCTTCTGGCTTGGGCCTCTTCTAAGGCCAAGGACCCTAATAGGATGAATTGGTTCTTTTATAGAAAATGAGAGAATGGGAGAAGGAAATAAATATTTTGTAAAAGATTCATTTATTACAACAAAATGTCTATGCTCTCCAGCATTTTCGTGGGGGGCTTTTCAGGAGCATTCACGAGTGTAGCAGAGTCTGCCTTTCTACAAACAGACCAGAGCTTGTGAAGGGTCATACCCACAATATCTCAGCACCTCAAACACTCGAGTGCTTAATAAATATTGGCAGAACCAAGCTGACCCTAAGCACTGAAAGACTGGCTGCTTTTATAAATATTTGAACAACCTAAAAGTAATAGTCATTAGCAAACCTGTTATTTCCTCAAGTTACAGTCCTTAGATGGATTTAAATATTACAGTGATTCATGGAACAGCTATTTACAGCCATAAAAGCAATTGGAGAGTAAGGCTGTTGTATGTGTGAAACTGCCTGTTGGATTCACATCTCGTTATTGGATACATATATCTAAACAGTAATTCTGGAAACCATTTTTCGTCTTATTTTCAGATTCCAGAGCAACTCTCAAGTAATTTTACCTTCTCTGGCATGTAGGGAGATAGTCTCTGTGACAAGAACTGCCAGTGCCCTACAATCATAAGCATATGCCTGAAATATCCATTAATAATGATATTAATGCCACCTATTTATTAAACATCTCATATATGCTAGACACTATAATGATATTTTTCTACTTTATGGCTAATCTTTACAAGAAATTATTATGTAGGTCTTATTATCCTTATTATACTGAGGAGCATTCAGGGAAAAACCAAGAATCTTCATTTTTGACAGAGTATGTTTTAAAAGTTGATTTAATTGCCTTCTTTTCTAAAGTACATGTGTTACCTAAATCTCTCTACAGATATTTTCTTCCTTTTGAAAAATGAATCATTTTCATAAATTCAGACTATTCAACTAAACTAATAATCATCTTCCCTAATTTTCCTCCTAGGAAAGTCTTTTTGAAACTTTCTTTCCCTTTTAGATTTACTTGTCATGGATTGGTGACTGGTCAGAGTTATATTTTCCGGGTCAGAGCAGTTAATGCAGCTGGACTTAGTGAATATTCCCAGGATTCAGAAGCTATTGAAGTCAAAGCTGCTATTGGTAAGTTCCTTATGTGTAACTTGGTTGGCAAAAAAATGAATTTTTCTAAATTATACAAGAAGATACCATTGCATCCAGAAATTGTCTAAAGCTTTTCATACTGCTTCAAGATTCCATCTTTAGATGATCATTTTCTTTGGCTTTATGTGACATCTAACCTTCCATAGCTGTCATTTACAGATCTTCATCACTTATCCAGATTCTACACATCTGTAACCTTTTCATCTTCACAATTCGCGTTTCCTCAGATATTTTCCATTGTGTGAAACTTCATTCTAACTTCATGCTCATCCTGGGACTGTGAAGGGCCATCATGATTCTATGAAGTGGTATATCACCCATAACACAGATCATCTTGTACCTAAAAGCTATTTCATCTACAACAGAGCTTGGCTTGTTTTCACTAACAGCACACTAACATGCTTCTTACAAACCTTTCTAGAATCCACGTAAGGTGGTTGCTTAAGCATATGTTCCATCTCTGCTTGCAAAATAAACAACAAAATAAAACCAGTAATAAAATAATTATATGTATGTGTGTGACGTACCTCCCAATTTTGGATTGAGTAGGAAGGGACCCAGATAGTCCAGACCAACAAAAAAAAAATCTGTGATATGTAACATATTAAAAAGAGATTGGGCTGGTGGTGTAGCTCAGTGGTAGAACACATGCTTAGCATACTCAAGGCCCTGGATTCAATCCCCAGCACCACCAAAAATTTAAAACACACACAAACACACATATATATAAAGATCATTTAATGTCAGTTGTCTTCCTTTGTTATCAAATACTACTTTCTAGTATTTCTTTTCCTTTTTTTTTTTTTAATTTTTTTTTTTAGTTGTTAATGAACCTTTATTTTATTTATTTGTATGTGGTGCTGAGAATCGAACCCAGTGCCTCGCACATGCCAGGCAAGCGCTCTGCCACTGAGCCATCGCTCCAGCCCCTCTAGTATTTCTTATAACATGCACATGTTTCTTTAAAGTTGGGAGGTACAGATCATTACTGTTGTAGTAATGGATATAATTCTGTTATAAAATCAGAATCTTTAATATCATGTCTCTTGTACCCTTTTTGGCCTTTTTTCCCTATTCTGTTGAATAAGAGAGCTTATCTATCTCAAGAAGTGTCTAAGATTTGTTTTTCTGTATAAACTAAAAACCCTTTGGGTTCTACAAATAGAACCCGTTCCTGTTCTGTGTCTGTGGTTTTTTTGTTCTCATTTCTTCTTTTTCCAGAATATGGAGAAGTTGAAATGTTCCCTGATGTACATTATGGGAAATGTGTGCTTTCCCTATTTCTTGTAAATCCAAGTGATTTCTGTCAGCCCAAGATTGTTTTTGCTCCGCTTGCAGTCCTGATGTCCTTTTGTTTGTTCTGTTACCTAAGAGCGACCGACTGTATACCGCGTCCAGGCTCACAGCGTTTCTGTTGTTATCTGGTGATTGTAGGGGGAGGAGTGTCTCCAGATGTGTGTCCTGAACTGAGTGATGCGCCTGGTGGACTAACAGACTCCAGGGGGGGCGTGCATGGAGCCTCCCCTCCAGCCTTTCAGAAAGCTGCTTTGCTCAGTAGCAAACCTAACAAACCTTCACCACCCAGTAGCCTTCACAGCCTGGGCCAAACAGGAGTGAGTAAAGTAAGTGAAACAGTTCAGGAAGAGCTGCCCCCATCACCACAGAAGGCAGCTCCCAAGGGGCAAAGTAAGTCTGATGCCCAGAAAAAGAAGAAGGACCTAGTAGGTGAGAATTGAAAAGTCAAGCTGTTTCATCTGTCTCCATCAGTGTCCTCACCTGTCATTGTCCGGATCACATCCTTCATCATCATGTTCACTTCCATCCGTGTTGATTCCGAATGTTATGGTTTCAGCTAACCATTCAAAATACTTTTGTCTAATGAGTTATAAAAGTAATTATAAAGCCGGGCGTGGTGGCTCACGCCTGTAATCCCAGCACTTAGGGAGGCTGAGACAGGAGAATCGCGAGTTCAAAGCCAGCCTCAGCAACAGCGAGGCGCTAAGCAACTCAGTGAGACCCTGTCTCTACATAAAACACAAAATAGGGCTGGGGATGTGGCTCAGGGGTCGAGTGCCCCTGAGTTCAATCCCCGGTACCAAAAAGAAAAACAAAAAACAAAAAAAAGTAATCAGAGATGGATTGGACTTTTACGCATTATTCCTTGGGCTTAACAATGATAAAACCTTTAGAGGAATTTGGTTACAGAGCCTTTTTTTGGTTTGTCAGGCAGACAGACCTGTGGCTTCAATTAGGTAAGAGACTTAGACCTAAGGGCAGGAAGGGCTTGATGATCAGAGCCCACGTGATGTCTTTTGGAGTGTGCATGTTCCGTACATGTAGAGGAAAAATATTTCATCAAGAAGTGACCAGGATCATAGTTACGAACTTCTGTTCCTCATTCTTAGGTTTACAAGTGACTATTCATGTTTAATTCAAATTAAACATGCTCTCTGAGCTGTCATGAAAAGTTTTTTTTTAAATATCTTTTAGTTGTAGATGGACACAATATCCTTATTTTATTTATTTATTTATTTTTATGTGGTGCTGAGGATCGAACCCAGTGCATCATATGTGCGAGGCAAGTGCTCTACCACTGAGCCACAACCTCAGCCCCATGAAAAGTTTAGCAGAGTATTAAAATCACATGGTGCTATCATCTATGATATACAGTCCACACTACCAGATGTCAGTAAGCTGATAGTGACCTGATTAGGATATCTGATACCTGTACCTTATATATTCTAAGAGACAATGTTTTTCTTATTAAACAAAAGTGAAATTCTGAGCATATGCTAATAAATTTTTAAATGCCTCTTGTCCATCTCCTCTCTCTACCCCACCCAAACTTATATAATTTTATCTATTTTTTAATATTTATTTGTCCTTTTAACTCAAGAAAATGAATGGGATTTTCATTTGAGGGTCCATATGTACGAGTACTCTGAAACAGAAAGGGAGAAAAAGCTTTTTATGAAAGCAGTTGGTGAGTTGGGGTGGGGGCAAATGTATTTTATTTTAAAAAATCTTCATTTATCTAAGGATCTTTTTGAATAAGAATGAGATTTTTTCTTTATCTCCCATAATCCAAATAAATATTTGTGGCATTATTTTTGATGCTATTTGCATAGCTAGATGGCTTTCTATCACCTCACTCTCTCTTTCTTCATTGAAAACTAATAAGCTCAGTAGTTGAGTGAAAAACTGATCAGCATAGCCATATGTAAAAGGACTTTTGAAATATCCTCCAAATATTTTTCTAGCTAGGCGCAAATAAACACAGTGACAGCTGTATGGTATTTTGTGCTACATAAATGACATCAAGTTTAAAATGATGTGACAAAAGCTAGAGATGTAGCTCATTGGTAGAGCACTCGCTTAGCATGTGTGAGGCCCAGGGTTCCATCCCCAGCATAAAATATTAAAAATTAAAAAGATAATAATGTGACAAAAAGTATTATAAGCCAAGGGAAAATCACATGGCGGTTTGTGCCTTCTTTTTAAAAAATAATTTTTAGAGGTGGAATCCATCTGAGCTCCAGAATAAGAATTTTTTCCCGAGGGTAGACAGAACCTATATAATCACAAAGTCTCACCAGGGCAAGTGTGCCTGAATGGCGGAGTGCTAGCCATGGAAATTCTAAATAAGCAATTTGAAGCAGAAATTGATATACACATTCCATTTTCCTCAGGGAGCAAATAAAAACAAGCCACATAAGCAACAATATACGCCTTGGGAAAATATTTCCTCTTATGGGAAAAATCAATTTTCAGGCTATTGTACTATTTTTACATGTTTAGAATAATAATTGCAGTGCAGTTATTACTGTGTGTCCATTTTCTTCTCATATACTAAGTTGGATACCAAGTTACTGATCAATTTCACATTTTCATTTTATACTGCAAGATCTAGTGCCTTCATACTTGGCACCAATCAAACAAGTTTATTATGTACAGAATCCTGCGTGCATTTCTCTCTTACTCACGAGCTACTCTTATCGCAACAGCGGCACCATCTCCACCTTATGACATCACTTGTCTCGAAAGTTTTCGTGACTCGATGGTTCTTGCATGGAAGCAACCAGATAAGACTGGCGGAGCAGAAATTACTGGCTATTACGTGAACTATCGTGAGGTAATTGGTGGGGTGCCAGGAAAATGGAGAGAAGCCAACATCAAGGCTGTCAGTGATGAGGCATACAAGGTGAGCCTGTGACCGTCATAGGGTGGCAGGCCCTATGAATGAGGTAGTGCTTGCATGAACCCAGTACCTTAGAAGGGATTTGTGTCATTTCTTCAATGTCCATTGTCTGCATGGGCATGACTTTTATGAAAAAGATACCTCAGTCTATACAACTAGTTTGGCTAACCAGGCAGGATTTATATTTTCTGATTCTTACACATAAGCATAATTTCTCGGGATATTTACTATTAAATGCATACTTATTGTGAAAACTAACATTTCTTTCAAAACTTACAAAATATCTGTAAGCAGTATGTCACTAGCTTAAAATTTAATAAATCACCTATAAATTCTTTTGGATTCTCTCTATACATAGTCATATTATCTGCAAATAATGATAGTTTACTTCATTCTCAAATTTTATTTCTTTTACTTCATTTTCTTACCTTACTTTATGCCTAAAGCCTCTAGCACCATGTTGAATAGAAGTAGTGGTATTGGCCGTTCTAGACTTGATCCTTATTTTGATCCTTCTTTTATTTTCTTTTATTTTTTGTACTGGGTATTGAATTTAGGGACACTCGACCACTGAGCCACATCCTCAGCCCTATTTTGTGTTTTATTTAGAGACAGGGTCTCACTGAGTTGCTTAGTGCCTCGCTGTTGCTGAGGCTGGCTTTGAACTTGCAATTCTACGGTCTCAGCTTCCAAAAGTGCTAGGATTGCAGGCGTGCGCCACCATACCCAGCTTGATCCTTATTTTAAAAGAAAAGTTTCCAAGCATTTCACCATGACTTAATCTGTTTGCTAACCATGTTTTGCAGACAATATTACCATTAAAGGAAGTTTTCTTCTATTCCCAATTTGTCAAGAATGAATGTAAATTATTTTTTCAAAATTTTTGAGTCTATTAAGTGCTCATATTTTTCCCTTTAATTTTAATGTGGTACATTCTAGTAATTATCTAATCCCCTACTCCAGAAGCTGAGGCAGGAGAATTACCAGTTGGAGGCCAGCTCAGGCAACTTAAGAAGACCTTGCCTCAGAATTAAAAAATTAAAAGCACTGAGAATGTAACTCATTGGTAAAATGCCCTTGGGTTCAATCCTCAGTATTGGGAACCAAACAAAACACCTTGCATTTCTGGTATATATCCTCCTTAGACATTACATATACTCTTTTTATATATACCCAGCTTTTATTGTCAATATTATTTAGGTTTTTGCTTCCATGTTCTGAATGAGATTATTCTGAGACTAGAATTAATTTGATACTGATATCTGACAAGAATAGCACAGGCAGGGAAAATCACAGGATAATTTCATTAGTTGAGATACAACTTCCAAACATTCACTCATTTTAAATGTCTTTTTACATACTTTGAAGTGACATTATTAGATGCATACAAAGTGACTCTATTATTAAGGATACATTTTGTCTTGAAGTCTATATTTTCTGTTATTGTTATAAGTACACTGGTACACTGGTTTTCCTTTGGAGTTTGCATGGTATATAACTTTTCATGCTTTTCACTTTCAATATTTCTGTAACTTTGTTTTTTATGTGTCTCTTATAAATAACATACAGTTAGATTTTTTTCCCCTGCATGACAGTCTTTGTCATTTAGAATATTTAAAGTTACTATAGATTTTCTTAAAATTTGGGGCCCGAGGATGTAGTGGTAGAACACATGTTCAAGGTCCTGGGTTTGATTCTTAGGCCTGCAAAATGCAAAACATGACCTTTTATTTTGTACTTTCTATTTGCTCTTCCTGTTATGTTTTATCTTCTGTTCTTTATTGGTTACTTTTGAATATTTTTAAAAGCCATTTCATTTTCCCTCGACACTACCTTAAAAAGTCATAGATTCTGGGATTTTGGTGACTGAACAAACAGAATCTAATGTTACTTTATTTGTTTTACTCCTGTCTCAGAAGCATTAAGACCTTAAAATACTTTAACCCATTTACCTTCTTCCCAAAGTTTATGCTAGTTGCATGTGTGTATGTCTTAAGTTCTTTTTAAAATCCAAATAGTATAGTGATTATTGTTTTAGAGATACAATATTTGTTTAGATTTACCTGCATTTTTGCCATCTTCCTAGCTGTTAATCCTTAATCTTTGACATTCCATCTGAGATTATTTCCTTTTACCTTGAATAAATATTTTAATATTTTCTTTCGTGAGATTATTCTGAAACCCAATTCTTCATTTCTTTAGCTGTTGACACTATTTTTATTAATTCTTTTTTCATTATTCATGATAGTAGAGTCAATGTTGACATGTTTATACACACATGGAAACTCTTCATTTTTGTTTGTTTGGGAATATCTTTACTCATTCTCCAAAATTATTTCTTCTAGATAAAAATTCTGTAACTATAGCTTTTTTTTTCTTTTTTTTTTTTTTTTTTGGTGCTTTGAAAGATAATTCCATTATCTCCTGACTTATTGTTGCCACTGACATATCAACTCTGTTTGCTCGTTTGAGGATAATTTGTATTTTTTAGACAGCTTTTAATATTTTCACTTTATTTTTTGTGTACTACACTGGAAACATCCTGTCTAGCTGTTTGTTTTTTTTAAATGTATCTTCTGAGGAATTTGGTTGGAGGATTTTTCTATCTGTGGACTGAATTTTTTAGAAAGACCTCTTTAGAAAATTCTGTATCTCCTAAATATTGTTGCTACCCCATTTTCCTATCTTCTCCCAAAACTTTAGTTAAACATGTGTCTGATATTCTTGCTCTGTCTTCTATTTCTATTAATCACTCTTTTCTCTTTCCCATCTTTGTGTCTTTCTATGGTGTGGTCTGTATAATTTCTTCTGATTTTCTTTCAGTTTACAAATTATCTTCCTTTGCATCTGATTTTTCTATTAAACACATTCATTATTTTTTTTTCTTGCTGCATTCTCCATTTTTTTGTGTGTGGGTCATACTTTACATATTCTTTTTTTAATATATAATTTTTTAAAAATATATTTATTTATTTATATGTGGTGTTGAGGATCGAACCCAGTGCCTCACGCATGCGAAGCAAGTGCTCTACCACTGAGCTACAATCCCAGGCCCATACTTTACATATTCTATGGTGTACTTCTCCTACAAACCTTTTTCACACCAACATATTCCATCATTTCTATTCTGCAAATGCTTTCATGTTCGTTATTTTGTCTTCTACGTTTACCCTTGCAGCCACCCAATTCCATCTAATAGATATAGACATATTATAGGTCACACAGTAAAGACCAGAAGTATTATAAAAACTTCAGTATTGTAATTCCTGACTTAGAAATCGTTTTTCATTTATACACGCACTCATTTTCCATTGACACATAACAAATAACCACAAATGTTGTGGCTAAAACAACCTTTTTTTCCCCCCCTAATGTCATAGTGTTCATGAGTCAGGAGTCTGGGAATGGCTTAGCTGGGTCTTCTGACAGAGTTCTTACAAGGCTGACATTCTGGTGCCTGCTGGCCTGCATTCTTCTTCCAGACTGTTGGAAGTACTTCTCCTACAAACCTTTTTCACACCAACATATCCCATTTCTTCAGAATGTTGGCAGAATTCAGTTCCTTAAAGCTGTAGAGCTAAACAGTTGGACTCTACCATGTTTCCCTTCTCCAAATGCAAGTCACTAACCTGTTTACATGGCATTTTCTTCTTAAAAGCCACCCAGACAAGTTTTGCTTTAGGAAGGGCCCAAGCTCCATTTTAAAAGTTTTTAACTGATTGAACTGTGTTTGTCTATGATAATATCTCTTTTGATTAACACAAAATCAACTGATGAAGGACCTCAATTCTTTCTGTAACATCCCTTCTCCTTTGTAATATGACATGACTCCATCACAAGGATTGGTACTCTAATATCTTTGCCATATTCTATGAGCTATAAGCAGGTCATGGGTTCATCTACAACCAGGAAGGTGATTACAATATGTTGTGACTCACGAAGGGCCACCGTAGGTTGTATCCAACACAGGACAGAAGGTAAATAAATAAAACATTGAACAACTAGAATAAAACAAGGTCACCCTGGGGTGTTCCTGACACAGGAGGTAAATAAATAAAATGTTCAACATCTAGAAAAAAGTCCTGAAACATTCACGAACTGTAATGTTGTTGATGTTACAGATTAGCAACTTGAAGGAAAACATGGTGTATCAGTTCCAAGTGGCAGCCATGAATATCGCTGGGCTGGGAGCACCCTCAGCAGTTAGCGAATGCTTCAAGTGTGAAGAGTGGACCATTGCCGTTCCAGGTAAACTGAGGACACTATGCCTCAGTACTGGGGCTTGGAGTTTCTTGCAACAGAACCTACAACTTGGAACTTAATTGAAGCACTACCTTTAAGAGAAAATAATTCTCTTGGTCCCTCATGCTACCTAAAGGTTTTATAATAATATTTTAAAAAATGAATAGCAATATAAAATTGAGAATAAATTTTTTATGCTTGTGTTCCAAATAAATCCAAGAGCCCCCATATCTCAAACTACTTGGAGTAGGATTGACAGAAGTATGCAATTGGAGTGCTAAGTAAGCATTTAAAAGAAATCACAATCTTTGCTTTTGCTTCTTAAAGGCCAATAATTCATATTCCCACAACAAAATTTCTCAAAAGCTTCTTGCATCTCCTCATTATGCATTTCCCCAGTGTTCTGAAGCCTCTCATTTATCAGCTCCCTAAAACTTTCTCTCCAGACCCAGTCTATGTGGCTTGTCATTTTCTGTCCTCCTCCCCCTTCCTAGCTCTTCATTGGTGTTATGTAGATGGATAAGTCCTGCCTGGGACTTAGGTCCGGCTTCTCTCCATTTGACCCTCTGCAGTGATTTACCAAGTGCCCCCCCGCCCCAAATTTGGCTGGCAAATAATCTCCTTTGCAGGTGGTTATAGGGAGGTGGCTGGAGGTGGAAGGAAAGAAAACAGGAAGTAGGCAGAGCAACTTACCTAGATTGATACCTCTTATAGAGCTATAAGACTGAATAAGTTTAAACATTGAATACAAACAAATTTGCCAAGCCATTAAGATTCAAACTAGCAATGTTGATGGATTTGGTGCACGATTTTATTTTGTTTCTGATGGTGCTGACTTCAAATGTGTCACAGGAGGATTAAAATCTTCCCACAGAGTTGGATATTCAGCATATTTAACTACTGGCATGGCATCAGTAGACCCCACTAGTGCCCAGGCCACTTGAGGGCATCCAGGGTGGATGACAGCCCTACCCCTGGCCCTACCTTCTTCCTCTACTTGAAATCCTACGTTCTGGAAGAACCATCATGTTCCCTTCACTCAGTGAGCACCCAGCTGCATGGCTTCTCTGCCAAGTGTGAACAGAAAGTTTATAAGAGACACTCAAGAGAGGTTCAGGGGCTCACTCAATGTCAGCAAATACGATAAGGCAAATAAACTGCCTTTCCTTGTACCCCCTTGACGCCTGTGGGTATTTCTTAAGTTCTTTCTGCCACCTGCACAAAAGTGGATCTATTTTCAAAGTCTAATAAATTCCTGAATAAAGGTAAATGCAAATGACTAGAGTCTTAGAAATTCTAAGCAGGCCTGTGGAAAGTGTTTTGATAGAAAATGGTGTAGCTGATTTAAAAAAAAAAAAAAAAAAGGTTGTAGGATGAACACTTTGAACAAGAAACAAATGGAGCAGTCCGCCATCCTCCTGACAACCTGACTTAGTGTTGGGCAAGCCATGCATCAAGAGAGTTTTTATAGAAGATAGCAAAAAGAATGTTGTATTTTCTATTGTGCACATAAAGAAACTGAGATTCAAGTTAAATGATGCATGGAAGGTCACACAGGTGGTTAAGCAACAGAATTAGTACTACAAAGTAGGTCTTCCTTTTCCTAGGCAAGAGATGTTAGGAAGCAGCAAAACTTAGTCCCTCGTCCATCAAGTAGGGATAGGGCTGCTTACTTGGATGCCTCCGAGGATGACAGAAGAACATGGTCATTAAAACCCTTTGCCAAATAGAATATGCCATGCCGATATAAGGTATATGGTGTAATATTTAAATATATTTCTACACAAGATATCAGAAGACAAGGATGATGCATATTTGAAACTGGCCAAATATTGAACTATCAGTTGCAAAATTCCAAAGCATAACACAACCTTGTGTTTATAGTTGCTTTCAGGCCACTGCAAGTCACTTCAGGGTGATTTTGATCGGATGATTAGAAATTAGTTGCTATTTTTTCAAAAAGAAAAGAAATAAGTATACCACCTGAGTAGCAGCTGGTGGTCACACAAAGATATGGGCAATCACATAGTAGCTTGGATTCCACCAAGAATGCAACGAGCATGCACACAGGTCAAGTCTTGGCTTCCTTCCTTCAGAGAATTATTCAGTTACTTGGCTTCTGAGCTTTCTTTTAATTGGCCTAAGGATGAATGGGATGAACAAAACAGTATTTTGCTCAGATACAGGGCCCATGGGATTGACTATATTTTATGTTGGTGTAAGTTATTTTTATAAATATAATCTGTCATTTGTTTTTACCCATTTGTGGGATTTCCCTCCAATTGGTGGTTATTTCTTTTTCCTTTGAAAGAACAATTACTGTCTATATTTATATGCCATTAAATACAGTTGCTTTCAGCTGGGCATGGTGGCGTATGCCTGTAATCCCAAAAACTTGGGAGGCTAAGGCAGGAAGATCACAAGTATAAGGCCAGCCTCAACAACTAGTGAGACTCTGTCTCAAAAAGTAAAAAGGGCTGGGAATGTAGTTCTGTGGAGAGTGCTCCTGGGTTCAATCCCAGTACCACACACACACACATACAAAATGTTTTCTTCAAACTATTTGAGATTGAGAGGTGTTTCTAGATTCTCACTCAAAAATAACCTAAAACTGAATCTGCAATTAAACTATCTTTTTCTGATAAAAATGACTAACAGGTTCAAGGACAGCATGAAGGGAAGTTTTAATTGAGGTATCTTTACCCACCTGTCCTCCATGAAAGAACTTAATTGATGTAGAACAGTTGTGGAAATTTGATATGAAATGACCACTAAGTATCTACTTTCATGGGAATGCTAGATTAAAAAAATATAAAACATTAGCATCAGATTCAGCTTTAAGACCTTAAATGTAGTTGTAAATTTTTGCACATTTGAGTTCTCTTATCTACCTTATGATTTCTTTTCGTTGCCTTCTCTCTCTTTCTCAGGACCACCGCACAGTCTTAAGTATAGTGAAGTCAGGAAAAACTCGCTGGTTCTGCAGTGGAAGCCTCCTGTCCACACTGGACGGACCCCAGTCACAGGTTACTTTGTGGACATTAAGGAGACCAATGCCAAAGATGACCAATGGCGAGGACTCAATGAGGCAGCCATGAAAAACAAATACCTGAAGGTAGAGGATGCTCAGAGGTTTAGAGCATGCTTTTATCCTCCAAAAAGGAAAAATGTTCTACTGCTAGTAACCTTAAAGTTGGAAAGAAAAAACAAACACTCTCTCTGCTTTGGTTTATTTCAAATATTGGGCTCCTGGTAAGATTCCTTTTGGCAACAGTTAGGATTGGGGGAATTTTATGATGCTTGAAACAGTTTGGTGATATTTAAACTGAATTACTCAGCCTAGTTTTGAAAAACATCCACCAGCTCCTTCTTCCCCCTCCTTTCTCTCCATGCTTCAACTTACCCCTTCATAGTACTGCTTATTACTATCCCCAAAAGGTGACATTTTAGTTCCTACCTCAAACTTTTTTTTTGAGGGTAGATTTTCAGTTTATGGAGTTCATGCCAGAATATGGTGACTGGGTTCTTTTGAGTCACATCCTGACTCACTTCACCTGCTGCCTCATACTTGCACTCTCATGAGCTCTTGGAGATTAGTGGCACGTGTTCCCTCAGCTCTTGACCTTAGCCTCGCCCTTACCTGGCTCATCGCCCTCTGGATTCCCCTGGAGTGTCCTAACCAAACCAGTTCCTTAACTGTGTGTGCCAAAGACTTTTGTGCTATAGCCATTGACTCACTCACTTGTGCCAAAAATAAATCTCAAAAGAATGTTCCCCTCTGTTGTTGGCAGAGCTCTTGAAAACCCCCAGATGCACAGTGGGGCCTCAGAAGCTATTGAGGAATATGATCCCATTGCTTATTACTTACAGTGAAATTTGACTTCACTGCAGTCATTCAGAAATTTGCATACTGTAGTCACACACAAAAGAATTTAACCAGACATAGTTCATTTTCCTTTTTCATTGATAATTACCACCTGGTGAGATGAGGTGATGAGAAGGAAGTCATTGGAAAGGAGGACATTGGATGGAAAAGGCAAGGAATACAATTCCTTTGGAAATTATAGAGAAGGGAAAACTCCAAGGAAAGGAGAGTAGGTGTACATAGGTCACATAGATTATCTATTTGCAGTACTGTTGGGGCCAGTGGTTCTCGTCCCTGGAGTGCTGGAAAAGTGGAGGTGTATGGTCACACCAGACACTAGACTATGGATTTCCTTCCTGCGCATGTTGCAGAAACCTGCCTCAGCCATGCATCACCTACCCAGCAGGTGCAGATGTGTCAGACATCTGGCAGTTGGCCTATTTTATCATAACAAGGAAATGTTTATGTTTCTTTCTGGAAATTCTCAGCTTACTGGTATTATTTATAAACATAGGATTTTAAATATATCTAATGCTATGCATT
Organism: Geosciurus inauris; assembly: GCA_004024805.1. NCBI lineage: Eukaryota > Metazoa > Chordata > Mammalia > Rodentia > Sciuridae > Geosciurus > Geosciurus inauris. The sequence goes on along the minus strand of PVHX01000839.1, from coordinate 222,934 downwards.
TAGCCTATGTCTAAGGTCAGGTTCATTTACAGATTGAAATTCATTTCAAAAATCCATTCATTGCAGGGAAAGCTATGACTACATAAATAGGACATTTCGTTGTCATCAGCCCAATAAAATCACATAGATTAAAAACCTAACAACTTAATGCATGACTCATTTAAATACACAGCCACAAATCCTTCGTTTAATTGAATAAATGTATTCCAGCATTGTTTGATTTAAATCCTATTTGGGATATTGATCTCCATCAAAGGATTGGGGAGAAAATTATGCCCTCTGTGTATAATAAATTCTTTCTTAAAATACAACATCACTTTTAAAAGTCATGTGTTTTTAAAATAAAAAGATAGTTTTTATCAAATGTTAACAGTATTATTAATACTGGAATAGTACCATTACTATTACAGTGCAAACCCCAAGAAAATCACACAAAAATATGAAGTGAGACTGTCATACAAAAATAGATTGTAAATGCAGTGCAGAATCCAAAGAAAGAAAGAAGTCGGGTGCTGTGGCCCACACCTGTAATCCTGGCATTTTGGGAGGCTGAGACAGGGGAATTGCGAGTTCAAAGCCAGCCTCAGCAATGGCGAGGTGCTAAGCAACTCAGTGAGACCCTTTCTCTAAATAAAACACTGAATAGGGCTGGGGATGTGGCTCAGTGGTTGAGTTCAGTCCTGAGTTCAGTCCTCAGTACCAAAAAAGAGAGAAAGAAATTACAAATGCACTGCAGAACTCAGAGAAAGAAGTTATAAATGCAGTGCAAAATCCAAAGAAAATATGAAGCAGGTTCTCAGAAAAAATTTTTTAGATAATTAAAAGCTTGAGGATTTAAAATTTTAATACACTTTGATTATTCACAAATTACTTAAATTCACAATTATGTTAATGTCTGTTTATTAAGAAATACCTATAGTTGATTTACAGGGACAATTTTTTTTTTTTTTTTTTGGTTCTAGTGCTTGAACATGCTTTTAAGCAAATGGAAAGTGTCTGTGATTCATGCTTTTAATTCTCCTCTCTTGCCAAGAATTTCATCTGAATTATTCTTGGAATATCTCAAAAGAGCAGGGGCAGCATATATGCTATTATGACTACTCTGTATTTTGTCTTTTTGACTAAATAATACTATGGTTAACTTGTTTAGAGAATACATATACCGAATACATATATATATTCTGATGTTGGAAGCCATTAAATTATCTAAAGAAGGTAGATCATCAGAGTTGGAAGGGAACCCTTGGGTACTGAGTTGGTCCAGACAGAAGACAGTCCAGAGTTAAAGCCACTAGATTAGTCACAGGAAGAACCAGCTCTTAAACACGAATCCTGTGCCTTTAGTGCTGTCTGACTAAATGATTCTTATATAGTAAGAACAGAACTGTTTAAATAACAAAATACCCATTTCTGCGCTGGAGTTGTAGCTCAGTGATAGAGCACTTGCTTAGCATGTGTGAGGCAATGGGTTCGATTCTCAGTACCACATATAAATAAATAAATAAACACATAGATAAATAAAATTATGTCCATCTACAACTAAAATATATATATATATATATATATATATATATATAAAGAAACATCTATTTCTTTTACATCTGCTTATTCCAGGTACAAGGCCTCAAGGAGGGCGTCAGCTATGTGTTCCGAGTCCGAGCCATCAACCAGGCTGGTGTCGGCAAGCCATCTGACCTCGCTGGCCCTGTTGTGGCAGAAACTCGTCCAGGTGGGCATTTACTTTTTCGTTAAGAATCATCTTGGGTGGAGATGCAACTCAGTGGTTGCATGAGCCCCTGGGTTCAATCCCCATCATTGAGAAAAAAGAAAAAGATCATCTTATCTGGGTAGGGTACTAACATTTAACCTAACTTTCTACTCTTTTCCTGATTTTCAAAATCATCAATGAGTGCTATCTAAGAAATTGAGATGTATGACCTTAGCATGTGACCATTCATTTTTTTCACAGGCATCTTGGAACAGGGATGAACTGGGTTTGAAGAGTCCAGGGGCTCTTTTGGTTCACATCCAAGAACAGAGAAATTCAGGCCAGGGATGTAGCCCAGTGGTAGGGTACTTGCCAAGCATGTACAAGGCCTTTTTGGGTTCAATATCCAGCATTGTAAATGAAAGAAAATAAATAACTGGAATTGTGGATCAAATTATGCCTCCTGGACTAACGCTTCCAAGCAAAAGTCCCTGGGAAATTTTTTCAATTATGTCCGGGCCATGATGTCCCATAAGATACTTCCAATTATAGGGGAAGCTGAAATGGCCCAGTTAACTGACACACTCCTTAAATGAATTGCAGTTATTAAGTTAAGCCAAGGGTCAGCAAACTTTCTGTGAAGGGCCAAATAGTAAATAATTTTTGCTTTACAGCTATATGGTCTCTACCACAACTACTCAGCTCTGCCATGGCATGAAAGCATATTGCCACAGACAATACATAAACTAATGAGCAGATCTGTGTTCCAATAAAATTTATGATGTGCATGATGTATACTCATTGTATAATATCATGCATTTTATGCATTATAAAATTTGAATTCTACATAATGTTCCTATGCCTTGAAATATGAATCTTCTTTTTATTTTTTTTCAACTGTTTAAAAATATAAAAACCATTCTTAGCTTGTGGGCCATTCAATAAGAGGCAACAAGCCAGATTTAGCCCACAGGCCACAGTTTGCTGACCCGTGGGTTAAACTAACAACGGTCCTGTCTGAATGGTCTGCAGAGCTGAGACAGCCCTCAACTTGCCAGAGTCAAGAGATGCTGGGATTGGACAGGAGAAGACAGTCTTTCCTTTATTATGAGAACAAAGTTTATTGCCCCTACAGTTTCAGATCATTCCATAATAATTACTGTTTCTTTTTATCATTCAATCTGTATCATTTTTAAGTTATGTATTTCAGTTTATTAAAGTTACTAAAAAGAGAGCCCTGAAAGCAAAATAGGATTAACCAGTTATTTTTAAGTTTTTATTCATCCTAGTTCAAGTACTTTCACTTTAGTCTGTCCTTATTTTCAGAATTGAAATAAACAAAGAGCAGATACATAATGTAAAATTTATTTTCCTAATGAGCAATTTTTACTCAAAAAGTATAAACAATGTATGCCTTTTCAGAGACCATCTGCCTCTTTCATCCTACTTCTCCATAACTGTTTTCAGCTACTCTTAAAACTAGTTGGTAGCCCGGCGCAGTGGCGCATGCCTGTAATCCCAGCACTTTGGAAGGCTGAGACAGGAAAATCATGAGTTTAAAGCCAGCCTCAGCAACGGCGAGGAGCTAAGCAACTCAGTGAGACCCTGTTTCTAAATAAAACACAAAATAAGGCTGGGGATGTGGCTCAGTGGTTGAGTACCCATGAGTTCAATCCCCAGTGCCAAAAAAAAAAAAAAAAAACTAGTTAGTAGATGTGAGTCTGACAAAGGTGACTTTCTTTTAAAAAGTGTCAGGTATCTGGAGAAAATGCCACACTGTGAGTAAGTAACCATTGCAAAATTCCACGAGAAAGCAGAAAAAATGCTAGGAACATATACACTGGGTCAAAAAAGACGTACAAAACACCAGGACGTATGTTCCTATAGAAATACGACCCTTCATTTGTCAACTATAGGGATATTAAAGGTGCCCAATGGACATATGTGAGGACCCAAGGTCAGTGTCCGCCCTCCTAATAACAACGTTTAAATTACTAGATGAGTCAACTCTTACTAGTCTAGTCGTGGGTAAATCAAAAGCACACTTTTTTTAAAAATATTTTTTAAGATGTTGATGAACCTAGCCAGGTGCGGTGGCGCATGCCTGTAATCCCAGCACTTTGGGAGGCTGAGACAGGAGAATCACGAGTTCAAAGCCAGCCTCAGCAACAGCAAGGTGCTAAGCAACTCAGTGAGACCCTGTCTCTAAATAAAAACACAAAATGTGGCTCAGTGGTCGAGTACCCCTGAGTTCAATCCTTGGTACCAAAAAAAAAAAAAAAAGACGTTGATGAACCTTTATTTTATTCATTTATATGTGGTGCTAAGAATCAAACTCAGGGCCTTACACATGATAGGCAAGTGCTGTACCACTGAGCCACAACCCTAGCCCCTGAAAGCACACTTTAACCTGTAGATTCCCAATCAGATTAAAGAAAACACGAATCGATTTCTTATTTTCTTATCTATAGCATCAGAATGGCAGATGACCAGGCATAACATTAACAGTGTCATCACTAGGGAAATTTTGACACCATAAAAGGATCTGTTGGTGACCTTCCAAGTGAGAGTTTTGTTCCACTGATCTGGAATACCATCCCTAAAGTCATTTTTGTGGTCATTCCATTCCCAGAATATAACTCCAACCGGCAGCTGCAGACAGGGATACACTAAGCAGCACCATATTGATTCATTTAGGAACCATTGGCTCACAGTCTAGGAGAGAATCCTCAGACACACAAAGCTCTTCCCCATGCAAGAGCACCAAAACTCCAGTGATGTTGAACTTATTTATGGGCAACAAGCACATTTTTTCTTGCAACATGTATTTCTTCATTTCCTTCTGTTGCCAGGAGCTATGCGGGCCCTGGGGGTAAAGTAATGTGTTGTCATTACTGCATATTGTTTACAATCTTGTGCCATCAGAGTTTATAGCATGGTATGATGAGACAGTTAGGATAATATATTTCCATAGCCAAATAGGCTATAAACCAGGTATCAAGGTTTTGTGAGTCCCTGTGAAAGCATGTAAGTAGCCCCAAATTGGCTATGTTTACTAATTTTATTAAATACCAGTATTTACTTTATGTATTTACTTTATGGTAGAATGGATGGAGTGTGGTGGCATGTTATCAGTTTCAGTATTTGGGATGTGAACTTAGATCACTGTTTCCCGAAGAACAACTTCTGGTATCCAGTATTAAAATTTCAGATAGAAAATAAGCTTACCAATGTAACAGCAAACCACAAATACATCTAACAAGATACCTCAAGTGTAACTGAATTCCAGTTCAAAGTTAACCTAATCCATTGGGGTTGTTAGGATCACTGGACTCTCTTTGAAGTCAAAGAATATGTAAGTAGATGTACTCCAGCCATTGCTACAAAGTATGTCATGCTTTCCCAAGAAATTCTTTAGCTAAAGAAGCCTATAAATAGAACAGGTTGAAACAGATTTGGGGTAGATTGTTTTTGGACAAACAATCCAAAAGGACATTCTCTTCTGATATTTGATATTTTTAAAGCAGTATCAGTGGTTGATTGCATCTGGCCAGGGGATGGAGATGGAGGCCAGGTGAGACAGATCATATGAGAGCCAAGAGAGACACCTGCCAAGGCGTGGCAGGTGATCTGGAGGGCAACAGGCTGGCAGTACAGGCTGCAGGTATTCTTACCAGAGAAAACTGCAGTGGGCAGGAGAATCAGGTAATGGTCAAGAACCTGAATGCCTGGCAGGGTCCCAAGAAAGAAAGAACTGGGTCACAGAACACTAGCACTTGGTCATGAGGAACAAGTTAGGAGAATATACTTACAGAAGGAATAATGAGTTGAGATTGAGATGACAACCTAGTAATGAAGGGCACTTTACAATCCCAGTGTCTAAAAATTTGTTGGCCTGGAGCCTGGTAAGGATGAGAAAGCTAATAAATGCCCAGGGGCCTTGTGGTGGAGTCCTGGAAGACTCTGAAGCAGGAAGCCAGCCCAACTCCTAGTGATGAGCTCAACTAGTTCCTTTAGAAAACCACCCTAATATCTGCTTACTAACAGATCTTTCACCTACTCAGACAGTAGTTCTCAATCTTGGCTGCAATTCAGAATCATGCCAGGGACTTCAAAAGTATTGATACTCAAACCAATTAAATCAGAAACTCTAAGGCTGAGCCTATTGTTTGTTTAATTCCTTGGGTGATTCCAGTCTGAAACCAGGCTCAAGAAGTATGCATTACACTCTGAGCTCCTTCCCAATAGGGAGCTGTATCTTTTCTGTATATATGCTGAGAGTCTGGCATAGTATATAGTAGTTAATCTACTAAACACACACACAAAAAAATGAATGACTACTGTTTTAGCCAGTGAGTGTGACTCAGCCTGTACACTTCCCCCCAGGCATCTTGTGGTACATTCCCTGGTTATGAAGGATGAGCTGGGAAAGAAAAATCCAGTCGGGGCTGCAAGGAGTCAGGCAGTAATCCTCACCACAAACAGGGCAGCTCAGTACATGTAACTGATTAAGCAACTCACTTCCATCTGCTTTATTCTCTCCATTCTTTAGGTTTTTCCAAACAACAACAACACACACACATACTATGGAGAAGGAAAAATAGCTAAAGCATATAAAACAATACATTAATGCTGACATTAAAGACTTTAAACAAGATGAGACCAGAAGCCTCATATCAAATTAGGAAGTGTATAGGAGGGCAGTTTACAGAGATTTTCTTTCAGCTTTTAAATTCCATGTTTTTTAAAAAGAAATTGTAAGAGAGAACAGAAGAACAGAGTTGGTTAATTTTCAAAAAGCTCATATTAGCCCTGAGCCACATCTTAACCCATGTTCATACTAGGGGTTCCTGGCTCCTGGAAGACCACTAAGATGCCATTTGTGCAATTGGATATTCTGTGTCCTTATTAGGGATTTGTTGAGGATTGAGCGGTTGACCAAGAACAACTCTTAATAACTCCTTTGCAAGTCAAAATATCTCATTCATTGCATCCTTCATGTTCTTTTTTTTAAAAAAAAAATATTTTGTTTTAGTTGTAGATGAACACAATATCTTTATTTTATGTGGTGCTGAGGATCGAACCCAGTGCCTCACATATGCGAGGCAAGCGATCAACCGCTGAGCCATAACCCCAGCCCCCCTTCATGTTCTTGAACAGATTCAAAGATCATTTTTTAGAAAATGTAAGTCATGACAAATTTTAGTTCACTTTTCAAGCCCAACTTTTTGGTAAAGTGGGACAGCCTTAGTCTGGAAGGAATCCATTAGGATTCCTTTAGGTTGATAGTAGAACATCAAACTTGCATCCTGCCCATTAAGTATCTGAATCATTTTGTTCATACTTCAATCAGCTAAGAGAATGAATCAGCCATGAATTAATTGACATTACCTCAGCTCTTGGCCCAAGCTCATTTAAACCCTGGGACATTCCAAAAAGAAAATTTGAGAATGTTACAGTTGTACTTTTCTCTCAGACTTTCTCTCCAACACTGTGCAAATTTAATCTCCACAAGGTGTTGTCTGGAGAGTGATCCTGGAGCATGTTAAAAATGCCATTGTTACTTTATAGGTTAATGCGTTGGTTTTGGTTTTGGTTTTTCTAGAGCATTTATATAAAGGATCATCCATTTGAATATCATGTGTCTTTTTGAAATTGCAATAGAATTTTTTTGCCTCTTGTGTATTCAGGACCCCTTACTTAAGGAATTATATTATTAATTACTCTTAGATTTTAGTATCTGGAAAATCTGGCCCTCCAGATGACCAACTCTACTTCCTCTGATTATATAAAGGGAAATCTATAGCCCAACACATTCATATGAAAGAACACTCCAACCTCATATTTTAATTGTCTTGCCTACTTTTACATTTTCAAAAGAGATCTTTTTGTTTTAAATTCCTGTTTCCTCACATTTATTCCTTGTCCCAAGTAATTTCTCTGAAGTATCTCCTAGAGCTGGGGATGTGGCTCAATAGTAGAGTGTCATGGGTAAGACCTTGGGTTTGATCACCAGTACCATACACACACAAACTAAGTAAATAAATAAAAATTTCAAAACCACCTTTTTTCTATTCATAAACCCAGAAGGAAGGACGAGTCTATCTTTTTTTCCAAAGGCAATGTCAGTTTAATTTCCCATTAAAAGTATTATTGTGAGGCCAGGCACAGTGGCACACACCTGTCATCCCAGTGGCTTGGGAGGCTGAGGCAGAAGGATCATGAGTTCAAAGCCAGCTTCAGCAAAAGTGAGGTGCTAAGCAACTCAGTGAGACCTTGTCTCTAAATAAAATACAAAATAAGGCTGGGGATGTGGCTCAGTGGTTGAGTGCCCCTGAGTTCAATCCCTGGTACCCACCCGCAAAAAAGTATTGTGAAATACTTGGTTTACTATCACTTTAAAAGATATCTTTATTCAAGGAACTATGCAAACAAATTAATTGAAACCAGATAGTAACCAAACTCATTGAATTTTTTAAAAAATGTGTTAACAGAGTGTGATAGCATTAACACTGTAATTTATTTGACAGCAAAGGGGCTGGAACCTGTCCCACTCATCATTTTAAGACTATAACCTTGTCTTATTTTTATACAATGATATTGTTTAAAGTACATTCTTTGCAATATTGTTATTTTGACTAAATGTTATTTTCCACTGAGAATTGTAATGGAGCTCAAGAAATATATTTATATAACTAATATTTGAAATGTTTTCAGTGAATTTGATTTTTCAAAAGTTTGAGATTGTCATTACTTTTAGAGTGACACTTTCGGCCAACTGACATTATGATTTGTCAGGGAAGAGTTCCAACTTGAATTCTTTTTTATTTTTTTTGATACCTGGGATTGAACTCAGGGATACTCGACCACTAAGCCACATCCCCAGCCTTGTTTTGTGTTTTATGTAGAGAAAGGGTCTCACTGAGTTGCTTAGTGCCTTGCCATTGCTGAGGCTGGCTTTGAACTCGTGATTCTCCTGTCTCAGCCTCCTAAAGTGCTGGGATTACAGGCGTTCACCACCGCACCTGGCTACCAACTTTGAATTCTGAGTCTAAAATAAAATTACCATTAAATATTTTCTTTGTGGATACTTTGATTTCATTTTTCTTATTTATCAAAATATTGGTGTCATGCTTAAGTTTTTTAATATACATTTTTGTGTATTTGTATTATTGATTGATTGATTGATTTTTCTTGGTACTGAGGAGTGAACCCAGGAATGCTTTACCACTGAGCTACATACCAAGCCCTTTTTATTTTTTATTTTGAGACAGGGTCTCACTAAGTTGCTTAGGGCCTCGCTAAGTTGCTGGGGCTGACCTTGAACATGAGATCCTCCTGCCTCAGCCTCCCAAGTCGCTGGGATTACAGGCATGCAACATCACGCCCAGCTTGGTGCCATGCTTAAGTTTGAATACAACAAGTTTCAATAAAATAAACATTGCAATTGTAAACCAATGTTTTTTTTAAGTTTGTTTGACATAATTAATCAAGAAAATCTTCACAGATCAGGAAAGCTCTCTTAAGATACTAGCTGACATTGCAGCTAATCTCAACCTCTAACTTCGTCTCTTCTAACAGTTACTTAATTTTAAATTTTAATCTAAGCCTATAAAAAATTACCACATTCTTTTCTAAAAATATAAATGATCATATTTCTTATGATAGAACTCAGCTGTAAGGTCATGAGTAAGACTCATAGGTTGAGATAGAACCACATCTATTGTTTGGGGCTTAAAAGTACTATCTTTTGGGCTGCAGCTGTAGCTCAGTGGCAGAGCACTTGCCTGGCATGTGTGAGGCACTGGGTTTGATCCTTAGCACCACATAAAAATAAATAAATAAAAAAGTAATGTGTCTATCTATACCTAAAAAAATAAAATAGAAGAATATTTTTAAAAAATACTATTTTTTATTTTTTTAAAGGAAAATAGAGAACATCTTTCGTTTTACTTCATATTTTCACAAAAGATCACACAGTTGCTTTTAAAATCTTCATTTTCCAGAATACTTCATTAAGATAGCTCTATATTTTTCTGTCAGTGAGACAACAACTATGCAAGGCTGTCCTATTCTCCAAGTCACACGGGTGTGGGACCAAATTTGGCCACTAGAACCCTGAAAAAAATTATTGTTTTAAATTCCAGTTGTTCTATACTTTTATGCTTTAACATTTCATTTTAAGATTTTTGAAGAAATTGTTTAAAAATAGGTTATGCATTTCGATAAGCATTTCTCAGTCTCCTTGGATGCAGTCTGCTGAATCATACTTACCTTTTTCTGGATGGCTTGGAGCCACAAGTGCCAACTTTATTTATGGAGAAGTATTGCAATGAGTGATGTCATTATGGAATGAGACGCGATTAGTTCCTCTACTAAATAACATCTTTGTGCCTGTTTTTTTAGTTTTCCTGCTTCCTCTCTTGCTCTCATTTTCTTTACAATGATAGCAGCTTCTTATTTCCTTTTCATCTGTTTAGTTTAATCTACTGAGGAAAACCAACAAATTAGGCTCGTTAGCATTTTCTTCAGTGAGGATCTATGGCATTCTTCAGTGGGTGGGCAGGACACTAGCAAGTGGACTTTGTCACATCAGCACTGGCTTAGAGGCATGCCATCTTAGTTTCTGGTTTTGGGCAAGATGCCAAATAGGTGAGGTTTATAGTACAAAGGTTATCTACAGAACTGAGAAAACGGCAAAGCTAATGGAATCATCCATATTCCTTCACTTTTATGACTCCTTTGTTGGCCGAAAAATCAAATCTCTCATGTTAGTGAAAATCAAGATTCTTAACCCAAGCAATATTTTTATGTTGTAAACTCCAGTCATGCCTTTAATATACTAAACAACAAAGCATATGGATGATTCACTTCCTTTTAAGAAGGATTACAGGTAAGGTAATGAATGGTTAATATGAGCAATTAGTTAGGCTTCCAAAATAGATATTATACAAAAATCAAGAAATATTTAGTCAACACCTATCATTTCTTTCCTCTTCATAACAATACAGATAAACAAAAAATCTTTGATTTATATTCTCACAGCGACTCCGCCATGCAAACTGTTATTATAACTGTTATTATAGCCTCCAGTGTTCATTTTTTCCCTTAAGTTTTATTTATTTTATTTATTATTTTGGTACCAGGAATTGAACTCAGGGCCACTTAACCACTAAGCTACATCTCCAGCTCCCACCCCCACTTTTTAAAACTTTTTTATATTGAGATAGGGTCTCACTGAGTTGCTTAGGGCCTTGCTAAGTTGCCGAAACTGGATTTGAATTGCAATCCTCCTGCCTCAGCCTTCCAAGTCACTGGGATTACAGATGTAACCACCACACTCTGCTCTTAAGTTTTAATAAGAATGCTTACTCAATATTTATTTTTCAACAAAGTAATATGATGATTGGCCATGTGTTGTCAGGAGTAGAAATAAAACATGGTCTGCAACTTACTATGGAGTAGATTAAGCCCTTTACGAGGAGCATATACTGAATGTTTCATTTAAGGAATGATTAAACTTTTAATTGATCATTATTTTGGGTTATCTGTGTAGCCAAATATGAAAATCATCCTGTTTGGATTTTTTGCTTGTTTGGGGTTTTTATTGAACTCAGGGCCTTGGGCATGCTAGGCAAGTCCTCTACCATCCAGCCACATCCCCTTCCCATTTGATTTTTAAAGAAATTTTTAAAAATCTCCTAGAGCTAGTGTTCACTGAGCTTCACGTGTGCTAAAAATCACTTTGTGGAGGTTGATAGTTGAAGCACACACTGCCATTAATAAGAACACTAATTAGGTCACCTGTCAGACTCAGGAACCATGATCATGATCCTCATGCTACTCACAACATTTCCTCTTGGCCTTCCCCTCAGAGGACTTTTTTTTTTTTTTCAGTTGTAGATGAACACAATGTCTTTATTTTATTGCTTTGTATGTGGTGCTGAGGATCGAACCCAGGGCCTCACGCATGCGAGGCAAGCACTCTACTGCTGAGCTACAATCCCAACCCCCCCCCCCCCCCCGAGGACTTTTGACACCTTTTTTCATTGACAAGTTTTATTGATGGTAGACCAAGATGTTGGACTCCTACAGTACAATCGGGAGAGAAAACATCGTTCCTTTGTGAAGTGTGTATTGAAAGATTTTCAAATGTATTTTAAAAAATAAAATGATACCTTTCTGTGACTAAGTATAATTTTTCTAACATATTGAAAGAAACCAATCTCAGGCGGACAATTGAATGAGTATATAAGTTTGAGTACCATGCTTTGCTCCTTTCAAACTGGATTTAGGCATAGATGTGATTGTTTCATATTCTGTGCCAACTCTTTTCAAAGTGCTATATTAGAGACAGGTGCAATTTATTATAACTCTCAAAAGAATAAAATAACTCAAAACACTAGCCAAATTGTTTTCTTTTAAAAGTCACACACCAATCTTCTTGAAACATACTGGATCTCTTGAAACTCATTTCTATTTAAATCTTCATGCTGTTCAATAATAGTCTTTTCTAGGTTCCTAAAATTCTAAACCAGAGGGGCATTTTAAAATTGATTTATATTTATATGATCAACATAGCAAGTTTCCATATATTTCTCCATTCTAAAATAACTTGCAGGGGTTTTTTTTTTGGTACTGGAGATTGAACTCAGGAGCACTCGACCACTGAGCCACATCCTCAGCCCTATTTTGTGTTTTATGTGGAGACAGGATCTCACTGAGTTGCTTAGCGCCTCGCCATTGCCGAGGCTGGCTTTGAACTCATGGTTCTCCTGTCTCAGCCTCCCTAGGTGCTGGGATTACAGGCTTGTGCCACCACGCCCAGCTAACTTGCAAATTTTTAACATGTGAATATACGCAAATCTTATTCTCTGTTTCCCCTTCAATTTCTCTTTGGTTTCCTTATCCCTTTCTATCCTTTCCTGGTAACTTACTGGATATGGGTATTATTGAAGCAAAAGTCATAATGAGGACCTGAGATTCGGTTTTCCTTTTTCTCAAGGTAGTCTTGTCCCCTTATTGTAATCAATCTGCTCCCACAATTGTACCATCTGTCATATTGGTCATTGTTTCCCTAGTCCTGGACAAACAATATTGTCCATGGTGTTGACTTTACCTAGGACACATGGCACATTAATTTAAGTCTATGTTACAGTATAGGAGCTGAATTTCAGGACAAGAATGTCCATCCACAGTGACCAGTTGGGGCTCTTTCTTTGCCAGGCTCAGGACCTTGCTTTAAAGTTGAAGTAAAGCATCCCAAGGTAAGAAATTCTTACTTAGTTGGTTGCTACCACAAAGTATCAGTACTTTCTTTTTGACCTTCTAGGAACCAAAGAGGTGGTTGTAAATGTGGATGATGATGGAGTCATTTCATTGAACTTTGAATGTGATCAGATGACTCCAAAGTCAGAATTCACCTGGTCCAAAGACTATGTGCCCACTGAGGACTCGCCACGATTAGAAGTTGAAAGCAAAGGCAACAAGTAAGGATTGTTTCCATCTTAATGATGAGTTTCCTTTTCATTGTAGGAGCATGAAGTACCTTCCAAAATTCTTGAAGTAAAATACGTAAAAAAGTCAAACAAAAGGCAATCAAACTATAATTTTTTCTACTTTGTGCACTTCACATTTACATATTTGCTTGATTTTAGACACAGACTAGTGATAAAATTTGCCAATTTAGAAAACATAATGAACTAGACCATTGATCCTTTCATTATTCATGCTACATGTTATGTGTCAGGCAAGGTGCTGGGTTCTGGGGATACCACAGTCACAGATCCTGTCTCTGGAGGCACAGAGATTATACACAAGGGACAATACCAGCACCATATAATAAATTCAGAAAAGGATGTTATGGGCCAGGCTATTGTTTAGCAATGACCAAATAGACTCCATTTTGCCCTGAGACTCCACCTCATGTAAGAAATGCTTCTTCCGTGGGAACACCCCGCCTCTGTACCCATCAACAGTTGCTTAGCATAGCATGTTTGGCAACACAAAATGGCAATTCTTATACAATGTAAACTTGTTGTGTCTTTGGTTCCCATTTTTCTTAGACAATGTACCCTGTCAGAGACTGATTGTCTAGACATTAGTAACCATTCTTTAACTTGTACTCAACTAGGGTCATTTTGACCCACTTCCTCTTCCGCTTATGATTTTAGATGTCATGACGTTTGTTTATGGTTTTGAATCATAGCAACAGCCACTTATGATTAATATGGTTTTGGACTATAAAAGGTGGACTCAAACCCAGGGAAGGGGTTGAAGGATGTAGATTTGCAGCCTGCCCCTTGACCCACCAGCTGGTGGATCTGGACCACCAGCTGGTGAATAAAGGTTTCATTTCCTGCTTTAAGATCGACTTGGTGATTTATTGAGATCTTGCCATAATAAGGAAGCACAGGAAATAGCAGAAGAGAAGCATCAGAGTCATCTACAGCACATTATGCACTATGGGGGAGATATTTAGGTTCCCCCGCAAGGCTAATGAATGAAATATCTTTATGTGGGATGTATATTAATATGAAGCATGGCTTAGAGATAGGGGATTTGTACCAGCCCCACCTCCTTCACCATCGTCCCCTGGAAAGAGGTCAGGAAAGTCTTCCAAACAGAAATGACATTTAACCTAAGACATAAAGAATGAGCAGGCTTCAGCTCAGCAAAAAGGAAAAGACAAGTATTCCAAATGAAAAGAGTACCAATGAAGATGCCTAAAGAAGGTGAACCATAGCCCCATTTCTTAAAAAAAAAAAAATTATTTTATTCTGCAGGACAAAATTGACCTTTAAAGACCTTGGGACGGACGACTTGGGCATTTACTCCTGTGATGTAACAGATACTGATGGGATAGCATCAAGTTACGTAATAGATGAGGAAGGTAAGTTTAAGATCAGTTCAGTCACAGGTCTAAGGTTGATTTAATTTCTCAATTATGCTCAAGTGACTTTTAATAGTCTAAGGTATAATTGTTCTCCATTTCTCCCTACAGAATTGAAGCGTTTGCTTGCTCTCAGCCATGAACACAAGTTCCCAAGTAAGTGTGCACAATACATTTACAGATGTTGGCCATCTTACCAAGGGGCAACTTTTGCAATAATATCAAATGACAGCATTGATGGGATCGAGAGAAAAGGCTCAGCCAGGCATGGTGGTGCACACCTATAATCCCAGCTACTCAGGAGGCTGAGGCAGGAGGATCACAAGTTCCAGGCCAGCCTGGGCAACTTAGTGAGATGGTATCTCAAAATAAAATATAATAAAGGGTTTAGGTGTAGTTTAGTGTTAGAGTGCCCATGGGTCCAATCTCCAGTATCAAAAAAAAAAAAAAAGAGAGACTCTTGAGAACATATAATAGATCAGTAGCTACAGAAGCACCTTCTAGAAGTGGTACTTTTTTCTTGCTGTTGTTTTCCAGAGAAACTAAGATACTAACATAGAAAATATATCCTATGCTCTATTTCACGGAAGTGTGAGGATATGTAGGTGTTAACATCTGAGCAATTAAGTTCTTCTCTTTATGTGTACATATTTTGGAATCACTTATATCTCTTCTAGATAAATTCATTAATGTCTTTAGGCAAACTAATATTCTCTTAAGTGAATTCTCTTAAGTGATGTTGGCACTTAATAGAAGAATCGTACCTCCAAATAAAGACAATCTAAAGATAGTACCTATCATTTTACACTCTTGGAAAATAGGGTAAAGATGCCTTGGTCAGAAAAAGAATCCTTCTGAACTACTTACACACCCTTAAATAAAGCACCTTCTGCATGAAAGATTAAATTCCACAGTTGACACCTAAGAGAAGAGAAAGGAGTCTTAAATAACACTCAGAAGCTTCCACTGCCCTGATAGGATCACTTACCCACTGCCAGTAGTAAAAGCATCCAGAAAGGCACACCTCAGAGTTTGAGAAAACAAACAGTAACAAAATGCCCTCATTCTTTTACATTAAGAACTTAAA
Organism: Geosciurus inauris; assembly: GCA_004024805.1. NCBI lineage: Eukaryota > Metazoa > Chordata > Mammalia > Rodentia > Sciuridae > Geosciurus > Geosciurus inauris. Next base: position 207,247 of record PVHX01000839.1, on the reverse strand, counting down.
AGAATTCCTTAATACTTAAAGATATTTTTTCTTCACTAATCCTGGAGTTTCCAAAATCCCCAAATTATATTCTTATTCCAGATGGTTGGCAAAGCTAAATATTTGTATATGTGCATTTTTCTAGAGAGAAGATCCAGAGTGTTCCTTAAACTCTCACTCACTTGAGGCTATGATTTAAAAAAATAAAAGTAAATATTGCTCTAGAACCTGTTTGCTCTAACATTCCCCAGGAATTTTATTTTATTTTATTTTGTATGGTGAGGCTGAGCGTTGGTGATTATTGGCCTCAGCTGTAATGTTCTCAAGATGAACTCTGTTAAACAAAGCTGCAGAGTGGAGTGCCTATGGGATGTCAATGTAGGATGCAGACTTTGTTCTGGAGAATCCGCCTCATGGCATTAGACAGACCATTTTCATCCACATGCTTATCCACCGTTAAACTGGAAACATAATAGCCTGAGTGATGTTTTAAGTTAATTTTGAAAAACAGTGTGGAAAGTAAAGGTCTGCCCTGGATACTCTTCATTCTGTACTTTGGGCTTACCCTGTGAACCTGAGCAGCTCACTTCCTTTTTCCTGGACCTTGGTTTCTTTTCCAGGAATGGCTATCAGAGTAGTTTATATCACCTACCACATAGAGCTGTCTCTGAGGCATGTAGGGTGCTTGCATTGTCTATTTCTCTCCATTTCTACCAATGTTTGACACTACAAACACTGGTAGAAATGAAGAGAAGCTTGGGCTGGGGTTGTGGCTCAGTGGTAGAGCACTTGCCTACCACCCAATGTGAGGCACTGGGTTCGATTCTCAGCACCACATATAAATAAAATAAAAAGTCCATTGACAACTTAAAAAAAAAAAAGAAAGAAATGAAGACAAGCAGCAGCATATACTAATCTAGTTAGTTAGACAGCAAAGGACCATGATTGTCTAGGAGGCAGCAATTGGTTTCAACAGCCTTTAAATTCAGTTTTAAGGATGGAAATGAGGAAAAACAGGACAGGATGTCACTGTTGAGTTCAAGTTGCCTGGGCCTCCCTGGAGGTCAGCAATCCTATGAAACTGGATTAATCCGGGTGATCATAATTGCCTGATGTTGCTGTCACTTCAACTGAGATATTTTCTTTTGAATAAGCCTACAGACTCTAATTGTTGGGTTGCAGCAAACTCTAATATCCTTTATTATAGACTAGCTGTAGTAGCTTGGTGGGCACAGAAAATGTGTACAATTCTGAATGCAATTATCAAATCCCCAACCTGAAGGAGTTTTCATTAGCCAGTAGATACGGCATTGTAAATATTATGGTTCTAGCACTTTTCTTGACCCTACCAATGTCAGACCAATGAGGTCACTACATGAGTATTTTCAGAGATCTGATAATAGGATCAAAGCAGCACTTCTAATTTTTCAACTTATACCCACTTCTTCTCAGTCAAGGCTGACATGTTAACTAAGTCATTTTCTTGAAATTTTACAAGGTTTTAAACTCTCATTTTTCTTATAGAATGTAAGCGTATGGTGTTCCTTTATCCTTCAGCACAGTGAAGTCTCATGTGAAGCTGTTTGCAAAAAAATATTTTGAAAGCCACTAAGCATATGCCTTAGACCTACAAATAACACATTTTGCTGGAAGCGAATTAACTGCCAGAGAAAAGAGCTGAAGGAAATTTAAAGCTGAGAAGGAGGGAAATGTATAAAGCTAAAAATGGAAAATAACAGTCTGTCTTGCCAGTATTGATACTAAATTGCAGTGTGAAAAGAAAGCTTATCTGCAGGGGTAGAGTGTACCTCAGTGCTGTCAACAGCCTGCAGAATCTCTGATTTGTAGGCACTGGTTATTACTCTATCTGGATATAGATTATATATATATACAGACCTACACAAGCACATATACGTAAATATAGGTGTCTTGGTATGCAATCTGAGTTCTCAACACATTATATTTTACAATTGGTAGTTGAAGAATGTTGTTGAAGCAACTGGAAGAAGAAAGAGCTACCAAAATATTAATAGGTGGCGTATGCCTGTAATTCCAGCACTTAGAGAGGCTGAGACAGGAGAATCACGAGTTCAAAGCCAGCCTCAGCAACGGCGAGACTCTAAGCAACTCAGTGAGACCCTGTCTCTACATAAAACACAAAATAGGGCTGGGGATGTGGCTCAGTGGTCAAGTACCCCTGAGTTCAATCCCCTGTACCACTATATATATATATATATATATAGTCAACATTTATAGAGCACTTATTGTATGCTAAGTTCTTTTTTTTTTTTTTTTTTTTTGGTACTGGGGATTGAACTCAGGGGCACTCAACCACTGAGCCACATCCTCAGCCCTATTTTGTGTTTTATGTAGAGACAGGGTCTCACTGAGTTGCTTAGCACCACGCCATTGCTGAGGCTGGCTTTGAACTCGCGATTCTCCTGTCTCAGCCTCCCTAAGTGCTGGGATTACA